>OU964966.1:2221619-2444119 GCA_918808275.2 Dolichovespula sylvestris
CTTTAGAATCACAGCCATCAACCATCTACCCGCATGTTCGAAATAAGAAAAAGATCATTTGTTAAGACACATTGCAAGGCTCGGTAAACCCTAATTATGTTAATGATTCAAAGTCTGCAAAGGTGTTACGGCATGTTCGTTAAACAAAGAACCAACTCAGACGTATCGATAATAATGAAAGGGATGAAGAAAAAAGAAAGAAGTCAGAACGAGAGAGAAAGAGAAAGATAGGGTAAAAGAACGACAAGCCGCGTCGTGTCGCCTGCCCACAATACCGAGATATTCCTACATGGGCAATTTCTATTCGCGCATTACGCTATGCATCCGTGGCGTGTACTTGTGCGCCGTGGCGTAGGGAAAAAGGTGTTGGGTACGCGACAGCTGTAAGCCCCCAGGGGATGCGAGTCCTCGACTCCTACCTCCACATGCGTCCAAACGCGTCGCTCGACGTATCCTGCGACCCTCGATTCTTCCTCCCACTCTCGACTATCTCCCTTTCACTCTCTCTTTCTTTCTTCCGTTCGCTCTGCCTGTTTCTCTCTCTCTCTCTCTCTCTCTCTCTCTCTCTCGCACCCTTTCCCTATCCGACTCCAGGACTCCCTTATAGTCGCTCCACGTCCCAAGAGCCCTACACTGGGGTTCCACGGGACGAGGAAAAAAGAAGGTAGACCATGGCTTCGATGTAAGCTCGGCAACATCGGCCCGGATGACTGACGATTACGGTATTCGAGTAGAAAGAGATAGAAAGAGAAAGAGAGAGGAGGGTCACATCCGCCTGCGAATCACCCCACGCACACGCCTGCTTTCTGTACTGTTTGCACCCATCGCGTGACACAACTAGATCCCTCTCTTTCTCTTTCTCACCGATTCTAATTCACCCCATTAAATCTAATTTGCACGGATTACACCGTCGGAGCTACTTCCTCAGATAACATGGCCTGGCAAGTTTACACGGCAAGCTTTTCTCCTATGCGTACGAAAAAGGAAAAGAAAAGGAAACTTCGAGTCAGACCATCAATTCTGAACGTGAATTGATGAGAACACGAGACGTGTGTATCGTTGAATATATATATATATGCACACATACATAAATATATGCATATCTAAGGCTTAAGGTTTTCCTATAAATTTTCAAGGATTCAATGATACATTACCGAAATTCTCCACAATGTTCCTATAGTTTCTATCTATTATTTATATGGTTGCTACTGCTACCGTTAAATCGTTCTTGGCTTATCACGAGCCGGATGTCCGAAATAATTATCTATACGTACTGGAACTAATAACGGGAGTACCGGACGGTGTGTAGTTAAGTTAATAGCATTTCCCGCTTCGAAATCATTTTATAAAACAGGATTGATATAGGTTTGATTTCATCGATCGATTTATTATATATAAAGATAAATATCTATGTATCAAAAATAATAAAGAAAAAAGGAGAAAAAAAGAAAAAATTTTTTCAGGCTATTTACGAGCTTACAAAAAGATTTGCAAAATAATCACGTCTACTCAGTTTTTCCGTCTGACGAGTAAAAATAAATAGATAAAAGGACGAGGTGGGAAATACAGAAGGAAAAAAGAGAGTTGAGAGAAGACAAGTGAGAGGCCAAGGCAATGGTTATACGAGGCCAAATTCGAGTTATCGATTATTATCATCGGCCTGCTCGGATTTTACGATGGATTCGCGTTCATTAAAGACTCCTCAGCGTCATTCCAACTTTATTCCAAGCGCCGGAAGGCAGAAAAGCAACCAGCTATTTTCCGACGAGGGTGGCCGAATGCCGTCGACTAACAGCTGCTAATTCAATTTCGAATTCTTAATGCATTCTAATTAAATCTCACATTTCGTTGATTCTTCAAAATGAAAAAAGGTAGAAAAATTGTTAATTAAAGATTTCGTTTAACTATCATCTTTAATTATGTAACGGGGACATCGCGATGATACTACAATTCTTCGAATACAAACACGCGACGTTAGTAGCGACTTCCGTGTTATTTCGATATAAATCCTCCGACCGAAACATTTCGCGTTATGCGAAGCACATCGAGATATCTCGGGTTTGCGTTAAGGAGGAGAGAAGGGAACGGGGTTGGTAATATCGCGTAATAAAATCCGCGGACGCGTCTATGTGCGCGAAAAATCGCGTTATAAATCTCGCACTATGTCTCGAGAACAATAGCGCGTTCTGGAAAAAAGGTTGCACGCAAGCCGCTTTTCAAAACCGCTTGGCATTGGCAGACATGAGCCGGACTCTCGCGACTCGACTAAACTTACGGTTTGGCAAGAAATGTCTACGCGCTGGTATAACGTCGTTCCTTCAGAAAGAGCCACGATCAATCTGTCCCCTTTTTATTCACGATGCACCAAAGAAAATGGGGGCTCCTCGTGAAATGTTATCTTCTCGAAGGTATGGCGTCGCCACCAGCCTTCTCTCCCAACCTCCTCTCGCCATAAGTTTCTCTACTCAGATCGAGTCGTCCGAGTCGACTTGCCAGGCAATATTTAGAACGACGGATACGTTAAAAGCCTCCTCGTATACTAGTCGACTTCGCGGCTTGCCAAATCTCACATTCACTTGATAAACGTGTGATCTTATCGATCGTCCTTCCTATCCTCCTACTATCCCAAAATTTCGTGTATCTTATACATGATGTTTCTTACAATACCTATATAACAAACTTTTCATCGATCGATAAAGATTGTAAGGTATGTATCTGTGTATGTCTATAAAGGGTATTTCTTTAATGAAGTTTTCAACTTTTAGAGAATGCGTTGTATTAATTACCTATCAAGAACAAAAGATGTTCTAGAAACATCGCTTTCTTTTACCAAAACCAAAGGTTTTCAAAGGTTTGCCATACTTCTTTTCTATCTTCCTTTTTTTCGAAGAAATTCGCCGTTCTCCTTCTCTTTGACTACTCACGTTATGAGTTATAATTGTACCATAATTAATGTCACGAAATGCACACAAATAGAACACTCAATACAACGGAACCGCCTTGATGAAATTCCACAAGCTTTTACCGCATGATTTCCAAGTATATACCTACCTACCTTGCGAAGATCGAGTCGTATTCGAATGTCCTTTAACTTTTACCTTTACCGGGATACCTTACGCCTCTTCTCGTCGTTTCATCGTCGATTTCGTGAAGCTAAAACTAGGTAGAACTCGGTGGAATTCTCGAGGGAACGGTAAAATAACGCAACTTCGTAAGAAACGTTCGGTTGCACGAGTTCGCCGAGCTTCGTTTCTTCCAACAAGTTTTCCTACCTCGTATACGATAGAGCCAAGAATAAAAGAAATTTTTTCGTATAATAAAATTATTTCCTCCTATTAAATAATATTAAATGATATAAATGTGGAAAAAGAAAAATAATGCAAAAGAGATACAATTTTAGGAAAATATTATCAAGATAATATATATACATATATTATATATGTATTAATATATATACATATATAATATATATATATATACATATATTATATATATATAACAATATAACAAAAGTAAAAAGGAAATTCACATCCTACTCAAAAAAAAAATAATACCGATCAAAAACAAGTATTATATTGAAGTAGATCATCGCAATCCACAGAGAGGCATATTAATAAGCTGATAAAAAGACGAAACGTCCAAGTGCAGCGAGGCATTCTCTGATCATGACCATCCGCTCGTACTCCAAGTCCAGAATGTTCATCCATTAATCCTGCGGGCAAAACGATGCGCCATCCTACCGCCTACCACCGACGATACCACCGCAGATTTGTGATGGTGAGGCGTCCGTGATGGTAGTAGTAAGCAAGGGAAGAGATGAACTCTCCTCGCTTCTCCGGAGCGTAGAACGCGAGTCAGTTATTAATGAGTTAACAGGATTTCCTCCAGTCGGAAAATACGCCAGTAAGACCCTTCTCTTAGCCTCTCTCTCTCTCTCTCTCTCTCTCTCTCTCTCTCTTTATTTCTCACTCACTCTCAGTGGCAGTAACAGTAGTACTGATCTGCTATCTCCTTTCTGTCCATTCTCAACGAATCCTCGACGGATTTGGATTTCGGTGAGCGCGGAGCTGAATTTTCGGAATTTCGAGGAAATCGATAGTTACGCATCCAGCAATCCTCGAAGCTTTCTCACATGTCGGGTTAAAAGTCGTGGATGAATAACGAATGACGTGATCGATACGACACGAGGTAGATTCACCGATGGGAAACGAACGAGCAACTAGCTAAACGAGGTGTACCGTGACGAGAGAGAAAGAGAGAGAAAAAAGAGAGAGAGAGAGAGAGAGAGAGAGAGGGAGAGAGAGAGACGGAGAGAGAAAATAGAAGAGAAAAAAGTTCGGTCTTGGTCGAAAATTAGCAGGACATCGACGAGGTTTAACACAACGGGATAGTCGGAAAGCCATCGAAGCTCCGGAGCCGTGGCGTCGATACAATTTATGGACATCGATGTGTACCGGATATGCGCGCGCGGCTACCCTCCTCTCAATCCTCTTATCGGCGCGACACCAGATCCTGGTTTAAGTATAAATGCAAACCGAGCTAACGACGGCAACGAATGTGCGCTCGCGCACGAATGCAATCGAAGTTCTGTCCTATGGAAAACAACGGCCGATTCGTTCAACCTGTTGCGAGGGACATTAACATCGACCCTACGCGGTTCTCCATCGATTTTCATCGGCGTAAACGGAGCGTGCGGTTGATAACGAGCGTGAAGAGTAACCCCCCATCCCATCCACGCTCTAAACCCATCCAGAAATGTCCTCGTTTATCAGTCACGTGTGAGAGAGAAAAAGAAAAGAAAAAGAATCAGAATTGAGAGCAAAGAAAAAGTTTTACTCGTAGGTGAAGATCTTTGCAGGGAATCAAGATACTCGCAAGAGAAAAGAAAAGACCGTAGGATAATCGTAATAACGGTGATAATAAAGGAGCTACCCCTAGGTGGCAAGCTATAGATGGCAACCTATTACGCGAAACACTTCACCGGCGCCGGTCCGGTCCCGAGACCACTTGTGAAAGAGAACGAGGGAGAGAAATGGATGGAAGTGAGAGAAAGAGAGAAACGGGGCAAGGCTACTGAGAAAGAGACGAAAGGAATGGTAAAACGTTAGAAAGAGAGTAAGAAAGAGAGCGAATGCGGAAGGGAGGAGGGCCAGAATTTCCGCTGAAACGAAACGGGACAAAAAGAGAACGAGCTGACTGGTTGGAAAGAGTGACTAGGATGGAGAAAGAGAGAGAAGGAGCTTGATCCACCGATAGAACGGGAGGAAGCGAAATGCATGGGATTTTGGATACGAGAGACGACGAAGGAGGTTGCTGCTGAGAGGAGGAAAGGAGAAGAGAAAGAGAGGGAGAGAGAGAGAGAGAGAGAGAGAGAGAGAGAGAGAGAGAGAAAGAAAAGGCCAGAGGAAAAAGAGGCGAGAGAAACTCCAGCTACGAGAACTGGCATGGCTCTGCGGCGTGCAAAACTTCCTCGCAATATAGAGCGAAAGTGCTGGGATGGGGTTGGTGTCGGGTATCGACGATGGAGGAGAGAAAGAGAAAGAGAGAGAGAGAGACAGACAGACAGACAGACAGAGAGGTCGTTGGGAAGGGAGACAACGAATGAAATCGTAACCCGGCTCTGGATCGGAGCCAGCATGAAACCCATGGTGTGTAAAACTCCCCACGCAAGAAGAACGAAAGGGTGGGGAGAACGCACCGTTCGAAATAGCCCACGCAGAGTATCGTATGTGGTGAGATAGAGAAAGACAGAGAAAATGATCGAAACGAGAAAAAGAGGGAGAGAGAGAGAGAGAGAGAGAGAGAGAGAGAGAGAGAGAGAGAGAGAATAGATGTGGCCTACGCGAGTATCACAATCAATGGGCAAGTCTGATTTCTCGGCTAATTTTCTACGAACGTGGAATATACCCGGCGTATTTCCATCCAGTCTGAATTTCTGAAGAAAGGAAAGGTACGTAGGAGGTAATGCTAAACTCGAACGAACTCGTTCGTTTATTCGTCCGTTCGTTCATTCGTTCCTGGCCGCGATCATGGTGCGTACCTAATGATTTCACGGTACATGAGAAGTCGAATAGGGGAGAGAGCTTACATCGGCGGAAAGAGAGCCGATAGAAAATCGGATTCGGTGGGATAGAGGAAGGGGGCGTTTGCACCCTCTGACGGGGCCATTACATCCCTGATTTCATTACGGCAGCCTTCCTAGTCGACTGCAATCTCCTTCTACGTTGCTTACCCTTCTTCCCTTCCTTTCCATTACCTTACTTCTCCCTTGGCGCGTCTACTCGCTTTCTATCTCTCTTTCGATCGTTTACTATCTCTCTCTCTCTCTCTCTCTCTCTCTCTCTCTCTCTCTCTCTCTCTCTCTCTCTCTCTCTCTCTCTCTCTCTTTCTCTCTCTCTCTCTCTCTCTCTCTCTCTCTCTCTCTCTCTCTCTCTCTCTCTCTCTCTCTCTCTCTCTCTCTCTCTCTCTCTCTCTCTCTCTCTCTCTCTCTCTCTTTCTTTCCTGTTCCATTCCTTGCGATTGTAATTATCGGATTACCAACCATCTAAGATCATTCACCTCCGCCCAGTTTATTTAAGATTGCTCGATATCCAGAGATCTTTTAGAATTTAACTTCTGCTACGAATCAAACAACAAAGTTCTCACAAAAAGTATTGATTATTTGTCAAAATCCGAATCCAATCGAAAAATCGAATAACTCGTGTTATACAATTATGATGGGCTTAGTTAATATAACTTAATAGCTTAATTAATATAACTTACATTTATATTCAAAAAAAGGAAGGATTGTTAATAACGGAAAATATTAGCATTTCTTTCCAAATAGAAAGAAAAAAGAACAAGAAGGTATAGAGAAATAACCTGCAAAAGGATCGAACTCTTATCGCCCTGTTTCCCTGACTTTTGATTCATGATTGACTTCCAATCCTCATGGGTACCCTTACTCCCCTATTTCTGCTGTGGTGACAGTTTGCGGGTGACCACAAGCGGTTGACAATCGGCCGGTGGTCGATTGATAATCTGATTGAAATATCGATTCGTTCCGTTCGCCTTTTTTTGACGATTTAAATCCAGATAGGAAGGATAATACATAAGGAGCGATCCTTTTTGTAGAATTTCTATAAATACTTCTATTTACTTTCTTAAATCTAAATCGAAAAAATGTTTCTTTTAGCTTGTCTCATAAGTTAAGTTATTGAGTATTAGTCATTCCCGATTGATAATCCAAGGTTGAAGAATAGAGGAAGTATGAGCAAAAGAAAGATAAAAGATGCGGGCGGACACGTCTAAGGATAAGTACAACCTGGCCTGAATCGAAGTGGAAAGGCGAAGGTTCGATACGGACGAACGAGCAATGCGACGAGGGAATATCGAAATAGCGTTAGGGAGAGTTCCCTACGTAATGTGATTGCTCGACCGTTTCAGCTCGTCCCAGCTCGATCCCGACTACTTGGCGAGTAGTCCTCATCCTCTTTTTTTCCTCTTCTTCCTCGCCCTCTTTTGAAGCTCTACACTCGACAGAATATAATTCTTCACCACGAAGAGACGGATGTGGGTAGGTTGCGTACGTGGACCCTCCAATCCCTTTGCGTCTCTTCGTATTAGCTCGAAGAAGACCACAGGAAGAAGACTCGGAGGATAGAAGAGAAAACAACAAGTGGCCCTCAGTATCGTCACCTTCTCTTTCTCTCTCCCTCTTTCTCTTTCTCTCTCTCTCTCTCTCTCTCTCTCTCTCTCTCGCTCTCTCGTTCTTTGATCGGACAGCAACATCTTCGCCCCCAGCCCTCGTCCTTAACTCATGCGAGAGCTAATTGAATCGACTCTAATTCCTTTATGATTGAACGTTGGGTGAGCATCTTGCCGCGATGAAAACAACCAATTCCGGATTATGTTCAAGGAAGACTGTTCCCAAACTGTCCCTTTAATTAGACGGATTTTTCGCTAACGTTGATAACATCGAGCAACATTTTTGATCAGATGTATCTGCAACACCACTGGCCTCTATTACCAGTTAGCCAGTTAATGAGTTAATAAAGTTTATCAATAATGAAGTAGAACGATAAATGAGGTAATAGTTAATAAGTTTAAAGCACGGCAACAACGTAGACGTATGTGTTAGTAATATAATTAAAAGACGTAAATTTGTTAGTTGCACGCTTGACTATACATATATCGCGCTGATTGCACGTGCATGTAGATGTATTATAATATCATAAGCCTGAGAGAAGAGATATTTTCGATCGGTCAATGAGGTCGAAAAATTAATGACGATGGCGTTCATTCACCTGAACCGTTTAAATGTTTTATTAATTTTCTTATTCTTTATAGAAAGGAAATTTTCTTTATGTGTAATCATATAAGAACATACAAATATATGTACATATGTAAATATATATCTCTGTATATAATATAGAGTAATGAAATTTTCTACAGCTCGAAAACGGATGTGGTAGACGTGTAGGTAGTCGACGGTAGTCGAAGCCTCCAAAACGGAACTTCCGATGGTCAGCGAGCAGTGAGAACAACAAGTGGCTTGCCGCACATCACTGCTTCGGTACTTGTCACAACCTCTGCTATCGACGGGCTTTCGATGTCGGTTCGGCATCGATCGTAAGCTTCAACCCGAATATCGTATTTACTATCGTCTTCCACGAACTCGAATGCTCTAATCGCTAGACACCGACAGGATCGAGGATGAACTGCATCGTTGAAATCCAGATATAGAGATAAATATAAAGAAAAAGAGAAAGGGAGAGGAGTATCAATGAATTCAGTATAGAGATGTCCGAATCGAATTGAGGTCAAGGGATTCTAAAGAATATCTATACATTTTACGGAAAGCAAGGTGTTAGTATCGCGACAAGAATGACGGGAAAAAAAAGAAAAAAATAAGGGATCTCCTCTAGAGCCGTCGATATCTCGAATAGCAGTAACACCGTGGCACGTATGCAATGATAATACCGCTCCGTTCGAGCGATAAATTCCATCGAGGGCGTAGCGCATCCTTATCGATCCCTATAGAAAATTCAATCCACGTTTTGATCGTCTAACACCCTCGCTCGGAATAGAGGAAAAAGGAAAAGGGAATAAAAAAAAAAGAAAGAAAGAACGGAAGAAAAAGAAGCTAGAAGGGCTTTTCACCTTCGTTCGAGAAGTCTTCTTATTATCGGACCAAACTTCTAATTCAAACTTGGAAAGAAACAAAAAAAATAATGGAAGAAAACAATGAAAATATATTTCGAGATAAAAAAGAGAGGAAGAATATATAAAGCATAGGATGGAACTTGATCAGAGAGGGTCATCGATTGGCCGAAAACGTTGGCAAAGAGCGTTAGAGAGAAAGATGAAAGTTAGAGATAGAGATAGATAGAGACAGAGAGAGAGAGAGAGAGAGAGAGAGAGAGAGAGAAGAGATACGGAGTCGACTGATCATCCCCGTCCGAAACGCGAAAGCATATACCGTGTGGCGGTGTCAGTTGGAAAGTGCGAGCAGGCATCGGCCCGCGGCGCGACGCATCGATCCTACTTTCCATCCTCCACCCTCCTCTCGTCATATCCTCTCTCTGGTACCTCTCGTTTCCACCCTTCTCTTCCTCCTCCATCTCCTCATCCTCCTCTTCGTCATATCCTCTCTCTGGTACCTCTCGTTCCCGCCCTTCCACCAACCTCCTATCCCTGTCTAGCGCCTGCACCGACCATTTATACCACCACCAATACCACCCCACACATACGTACTCAAAGTCGTCCCACCCCAATGGGAGAACGGTACGATGGCTAACCATGATATAGATACCAGAAATCCAGCGTTCGCTCTACGCTAGCAAGCAGAAACGAACGCTATCGTTTCCATACATACATACATATATACATATATGCATATATACATGCATACATAGATACATATATCCATACATACATACATACATGCATACATAACACACACCTATATTTATATATATATTTATATAAATAATATTATTTATATATATAAATATAGACGTGTGTGTGTGTGTGTGTGCGCGCGCGCGCGTGCGTGCATGCGCGCATGTATATGTATACGTATCTACGTACGTGTATTACGTATACGTATACGTATACACGACAGACGATCCCGTATATACTACTACCTGCCGCTGCAACACGACCCGCCATCATTTTAATGAAGATGTAATTACGGACGTTTCGGCGCCGGAATCAGCAATGCGCCCGCGGTGCGACACATCGGGTCGCATTATTGGCTGCCTTATTAACTGCCGGCCGTGTGCAAGCGACGGCACCGAGCCGCGTAGGCGGCAGTAGACATCGCTACCAACAGTGAGCTCGGCACAATCGACGACATCGATATATACATTTCTACGTGTATGTATGTATGTATGTATGTATGTATATATATATGTGTGTGTGTATATGTATGGAGGTATATATGCATATATGTACGTATATATGTACGTATATATACACGTTGGTACATACCTACATACACATTCTCGGAAGACAAAAGAGAACACGGCATAAAAATCGAATTCGTTCGGAGACGAGAAGAATTCGAGGCCGTTTACCGATGGCGTCGTCAAGCGTATTTAGCCGTCTCCTAGTATGTAGTCGCTTCGATCGATCATCGCGTTCGACAAAAAGGTGCCTTTGCCTTTTCGACGCCTTTCGCCTTTTCCCCATAATCTACCTCACGCTCAGAATTGATAGATTGAAATCGTACTTGCCGCGTTTCTATATATATATTATATACCTCTATATATGTATATGATATATGTATGCATGTGTATGTCTATATGTACTTACACTTCTTTTTATTTAATTTTTTTTTCTTTCTATGTTTTACTCGAACCATATGCAAAGTGCGTTGCTTGCCAATTAACGCGATAATGATGTAGGTATAGATTACCGTAGAAAAATTCAGATCGTTTCGCAGTAGGTACCTTGTTAATTTTAACGACGTGATATCTGGTCGAGTGGGTCAAATTTGGAATCACGCACAATCAGTTTGAATTGTTGTAAAAAAAAAAATGATTAAAGAAGGGACTATACGGTTTTGGACTTGGAGCGAAAGTTTTAACTAGGCTGGTATCGAAATGAAATCTTAAAAGATAGTCGATCGATGAACATTTAAATGATCGAAACGATCGTTTTGGGTTTGAGTAAATAATCTCTCTATGCTTCGATCATTTCACTTTATAATACACGCTTGTAGATACAGCAGGGAGAAAATGTGAATGTGTGAAAGAAAGAGAGAGAAAGAGAGAGAGAGAGAGAGAGAGAGAGAGAGAGAGTAGAGTCGCGCAAATTTGCCAGACGGAAACCCTTACATTAATTAGAACAGTTAAGGGCAACTATCCCCTCACAGTGGGTAATGTGCTTTGCCTGATTCGACCCCCTAACGGGATTACGGGACGCGCGCGCAAGGTTTTGGCGTTGTTATGCAATCCCAGCCCGGCATGGGACGTAGCTACGTACTAACACCAACACAAATACAAATTTACGATAGCCGATATACCTACGTACGCGCTCACATTCGAGGTTCGATTGGCTTCTACCTCCTGCCATTGCCGTAGCACTCTCGATACTAAGTATCCGGAGTATCCCGAACTGGATTCGAGATTATAGACTTCTTATCAATTTTGCTATAAAAGAAAATTTTTGAAATATTTGAAGTTACATCTGGCTTCGATTTTTTGATGAAGACGACACTTAGTTTTCGAAACGTTTCAAAGAAAAAACAAACGATGAAGAATTAGAAGCCAAATTAGCTTCTTCTCACCTATTAAATTTACTTATGAGTCGAGTTAGTCGAACGAACGGCCTCATCGTCTAGCTACATTCGAATATCTTGTCTTATACATCCCTCCTTTCGAAATACTTCCACGATGGTTCTCATCGAGTAGGCTAATGATGCACTCCACTAGCACGGTAAGTGCATAAAATGGGAATACGAGTTCCACGAGCTTCTACCAGCTCCTCCAATAACACGTATATATGTACGTCGAGCCACGTCAACGCTTATAAATCCTCGCGATTACCATGCTATACTAGGTATATAGCGATGCAGCATGGTCTCTATGGCGTCGCGAGATTTAAACGGGCTGCTGTTCGTATCCACGAACAAAGCGAAGCGAACGTTTACATAACAGGGTAGTGCACCGTACCAGTGAAATAAAATAGTCGATCGTAGCGTGCGATCGAAAAGGAATGTCCGTAGCAGCATTTTTTAAATAGCCGAGAAAAGCGATTCGATGGACGTACCATCACCATCACTATCATCACCACCATTAATTCGTTGCTTCTGTCTGTTAAATGAAAACGCACCAATGTGACATCGGCTTTTCGTGAAACCTATCTCCCCATTGCAAATACTTGTCATGCTCAACATTTTTCGCGACGCAACGAGATTTTTAATCTCGCGATATGATCATTAATGGGGTCGGACCGTGGAGAATTTCAAGGATTTGTAGAATACTATCGTTACCTAGTCGTCGATACGTTGCTATACCAACCTACTTAATAATTAAGTTCAATAGCGAGAAACACGAAAGTCACGTTGAACTCCTCGTATCGGTTGAACTTTTAATAGAAAGCAGCTTCCATTACACTCCTGGGGATACCTACTATATCCCTCATATCTCGATTGAAGGGATGCTTGGAAGTAACCCTAACTGCGAGTACCACCCCAGCCAGTTTTCAGGGATGCTGCGTGGTCCAGCATAAGCCGAAGGGAATACCTTGATCTCGGTATACGGGCCAAAGGTCATCAACGAACTTTCCTTCAACGGTTTTAGTAAAAACGTAAGCGAGTTCGTTGTTGCTTCTTGTTGGATGAATATTTCAATGAAGAAGAAATCGAAGCTACATATGTTCTATTGATGTTTGCTACAAATACATGTAAGTACACATACGTATGGTGTATATAAGTCCACGCGGATATGACATTTGCGAAGCGACAACAATGGTGCAATGATTTTAGCGAAGCGTAAAGCGTCAGAGAAACTCGGCGCCGTATAGGGCGCCGTTGAGGGCGCCGCTGAGGGTGTCACGGAGAGCGGCCAACGGTGTGGTATATAGAGCTTACCAGAGAGCAGAAATGAGAGGGGCTGAGCGATAGAGAAAAAAATCGATATAATCTCCCATCTACTAATAATAGTGGCTAAGCCCCATCCATTCATCCATACCGCGGCTCTTACTCGGTATAGTCGGTACGTTTGCGCTCTCAGCATCGTACGATACGCCCGTGAACTCTCTTCGCTCATGGAATACCGATCTGTCCCGTCTCGTATTCATCGATCTGCCCGACGTTCGCTCGACGCTCCCTAAAACGTTTAATTACTGCGCTAAGAGAGAAACGGGAATAAAACGGCCAAGAGAAAAGATTGCCGTTTTTCCTTTAATTAGTTTTCATAGCCGCGCTTATATGCATGTATTGTGCGTGCGTGCATGCGTGCATGTGTGGGGGGGGTGTAATGACGAGGAAGACCAAACTGCGACTGGTGATCAGCATGCGACTCATTTTTAATTTCATTTGACTCACGAAATATTTTAACAATAAAAATATAATTCGCGTTCGCATTTGTTTGTGAAGATTATGTGAAGAATAAGATTATGTGTAATCTGTGAATCTCATAATAATATCATGAACATGAGATGACATATGCAGATTCTCATAATCCTCGACTACCTCCTAATATAAAATGCTCGTAATCTCTCTTTTAGAAATTAATTTACAAATACCTCGAAGCGAGATACCTTTCCTATTAATAAAAGAAAGCTGGAGTTTCTCGTCCGACTCTATAGGATCGATTGGAAAGGACAGAAGACGTAGAACGAATATTGCCAAAGAAAAGGCTTAATCGTTGGGTTCTACTGCAAAAGAGAAAGAGACGATTCTAAGTCAGTCGACTCGGTAGATAGTTGTGTACGATAACAGGATTCCGAGAGGACGAGGAAGGAGATCGCCGAGAAAGAGAGATACAACCAGTCTTTCTCGAAGTTGTCGGACCGGACGGTGAATATCCCCGAATGTGACTCTCTGCAATCGGGCCAACGGAGAAGGATGGGAGGAGGGTAGGACTAACCAGAAAGAAAGAGAGACGATACGTCTGGCTTGCATTTCTATATATGTATATATATATATATTATATATATATATACATAAGTAAATGTGTGAGAAAGGGAGAGAGAGTGAGAGAAAAATAGTGAGAGTAAAAGAGAGAGAGAAAAAGAGAGAGAGGGCACCTTAATTCGCGGCCAGAACGACCGGAGCTTGTTTCTCGGACAATTCGTTTGCATTCGTTGGGTTCCGTAGCAGTATTTAAAACGAGCCGAGAAAGGAGCCGGAGATTCGACACCAGTGCTACCGCCGTTGCTCTTGTAGTAAAGTCGACGAAGATACGGAGAAAGAGTTAGACAGTATGAGTATGAGTGAGAAAGAGAAAGAGAGAAGAGAGAATTTGAAACGATAGGAGGTCCTCAACCAAGCGCGAATTAATTCAACGTACAACTCTCTCTCTCTCTCTCTCTTTCTCTCTCTCTCTCTCTCTCTCTCTCTCTCTCTTTCTCTTTCTCTTTCTCTTTCTCTTTCTCTTTCTCTCTTCCCCTTCACCTTCCAGCCGTCTTCCCTCATAACTTTGCTCTCGCGCACTGAAGGGTTTCCTGGAAAGATGGCAAGGGAAGGAGCGGAAAGGGGAATAGCAGAATCGTTATCGAAAAGGAAAGATGCCACGCAGAAGGAACGTGGTAAAGGAAGAGAAGGGACGAAGGTGGAACAGAGATAAGAGGGGAAAAAGTTCTTCCGAAGGAACAGAAAGCAAGATGGACTTGTTAATGGATGGATATTCGTCCCGAATGAATTCTCGTCCCGTTCTCGTTTATCATCTTTCGCTTGCAAGCGCAAGCGGATCGTTAAAAGGCAAAGGTCTCGGGAAAGATAAATATCCGAGAAGTGAAACGCGTGCTTTAACTATTATCGCACGATATGCAATTAGCGGACGCGCTAATAAAGCCGTAAGTATTATTACGCGGACAGATCGAGAACGAGCTTCTCGCTTTCGCAGACGAGCTTATCAGATTACGTGCGCTTTCATTTTATACACGATACGCGTAGGTAGATGTATGTATATTTAATGTGTATGTATGAACGTACGCAAGTAACCGACGATATTATGGAAAAGGCATCGAATAAAAGAAATGAAGTGCTAATCGTCTCTTTTACAGTCATATGCACGCCCACCGTCCAGCAGTAACGTTCGATTTACATCAAACCACTTAATGGGTATACGTAATATATTCGTACCAGACAGCTTACCTTACACCCACTCTCTCTCTCTCTCTCTCTCTCTCTCTCTCTCGAATCTTTCCCCCATCACGTTTCAACTTCGTTTTCCGTTTGCTTTTCTTTTTCTTCCTCGCTTATCTTCCATCTCAGTCTCACCCTCCTCAATCCATGTTCTCTCCTTTCGAGCAGCACCACCACCAGCACCATCACCATCGGCAGCTTTTCTACCTCATCCTCCTTCTTCAGCGCGCACTCGAGGAAGCATTTCCACCCTCCTGACTCGGCCAGAAAAGTGAGTTGACTAGAAGGAGGATGAGGAGGAAGGAAGGAAGGAAGGACGAGGCAAAGGGGTGGCCCGAGGGATGTTCGGGGGCGTCCGTGGAGGCAGGGACAAACCGACCCCTACCTTAACAAGCAACAAGGGTAGAGAATTAATGAGAGAGGGCGCTCGGGCAGACACTTGTGGCTACCGCCCAACCCTAGCCATCAAACCGTACGCCGATCCGCAGAAAACCCACGAATTTAACGCGCCGAGCCAGCGGCTTTCTCTCTCTCTCTCTCTCTCTCTCTCTCTCTCTCTCTCTCTCTCTCTCTCTCTCTCTCTCTCTCTCTCTCCCGCTTACTTTCGATTCGCGCGAAAACTACTACCCACCGGTACATTCTATCGATCCTTAACGATATCACGTATACTTCCTTTGTTTCGTGAACGTTCAGGAAGTAACGGCTGTCTGTCCCCGAAGAAAATAAAAATATACAACCAAAAAAGAAAATAAAGATGACGCGACAAAATAATTGTCCCTGTTAATTACTGCGAGCAGTCGCCTCGATAAAAGAGAAAAGGATAGAATGTCAAGAAGAAATATATCTATTGATGTTACACAAAAATTGATCTTGTAAGTTTAACAGAGAGAGAGAGAGAGAGAGAGAGAGAGAGAGAGAGAGAGAGAGAGAGAGAGAGAGACATATATATTTAACTACTCTTATTAAAATCTAACATGGTCACACTTTTCGAACAAATACTTATATACTACTGCAGACATTTGACTCTATTTGTCAATCATAAATACGATTAGCCATTTAAATTCATTCGAATGTGAAGAATCAAACTAAAAATAATTTTATTGATCGAATTTCGATTCGATTTTAACGAGCAAGAGTCTTGTGTTTGTTCAAAGAATATCTAGAAACGTAACATAACTTCAGAAGATAATTTTAAGATGGAAGTAGAAAATATCCCACAGGGTGGAGAGTGTCTCGTTTAAGTAACCAACGAGAGCGTACAAAAATGCGAGTGCGATGCTTCGTGGAAAGCCGCTAACAAAAGGGTGAACATCTGGTTGTTCGTCCACTCCTCTCTCTTATTCTCTCTCTTACTCTCTCTCTCTCTCTCTCTCTCTCTCTCTCTCTCTCTCTCTCTCTCTCTCTCTCTCTCTTCCTCTCTTCCTCTCACCATACGCATCCATTCTACAAAAAGCCAGACGCTAATTTCTGCGCGCCCGCATACGCGCCGCGAGCCTTTATTTTAATTAACACTCAGCGGATTAGTCAGCATGGGACACGCTCAAGCTTTCCCGCTTCCCACTGTGTTGAGAAAAGGGAACCGAGTACGAGCATTTCGATCTCTAATTCGTAATTCTTCTTCCACGATCCCCATCTCTCTCCTATGAAAACAAAAATAAAAAAAGATATGATAAAGAAAAATAAATGAAAAGACACGACTTCGTATATTGTTCGAATAATTATCGTATGAGAAACGTATGATTTGTCGAAGTGAAAGCTAAACCGAATGAATGAATGTTCACATCATAAGTTGTAAGTAGATGCTTCGTAAAATTCGAATTTTACGAGCTCAAAAGTCGACGTTCCCCGACATAGTACGAGAAAAGGGAGCGTAAGAGAGAGAAGAGGAATGGAAAAGTTGAAATCGGTGAATCGAAAAAGTATGCAGGACGCGACACGGAGGTTGTCGGGCGTGTAAGAGGGAGAGAAAGGGAGAGAGAGAGAGAGAGAGAGAGAGAGAGAGAGAGAGAGAGGGCCCTTTGGTGTGCGTGCTGAAGCCCCTGCTTCGCGTTTCGTATCGTAAAAATCGAATATTTCCACGGGCGTAGGCGAACGTCGGGTACGAGAGGCGTAGTAGAGCCACCTTTATGTCCATAGACGTGACTCTGCTGCAGCCACCGCCACCACCACCGCCAACCGTGGAAATATATGGGGCCGTAACGGTTGCTGCTGCGAGAACTCGTGGAATCGCTGAGGGAGTAACGGGGAAAGGAGAAATGATAGAGGGAAGGAGTAGAAAGAGGAAGAAAGAGGGAGGGAGTGAGAGAGAAAAAGAGAGAGATACGAGAGAGACGAGAGTGGGAAAAAGACGAAGAGGAAATGATGAAAAGGAGGACGGAGCGAGTGTTGTAGATGAGCGTATGAGAGAGAAAAAGATAAAAAATGAGAGAGAGAGGGTGAGAGAGAGAGGTAGAAAGAAGTGGTGGGATGAGGCAAGGGAGAAAAAGCGAGAAAGAGGGTAAGTGAGTGGGAGTGAGCTGAAGGCGATAGAGACAAGGGAGGGCTGCACGGCGAGGCTATACCCTCCTGTCCGTTGACCCATGGGACCCTCCTGGCTCTGGCAACCCTCACGACCCTGTTATTTGCATACGCTGACCTCCTTTACCGATTTCCATGGCCAAATAGAGCCTTTCTGTGGACTGAGGATCTTCTTCGACCTTCTTCTCTTCTCCTGCCCTCCTATGTCTCCCATTTCTTTTCTCTTCTTCTTCTTCTTCTTCTTCTTCTTCTTCTTCTCTTCCTCCACCTACTTTTTACCGCCTCTTTATCTTATCTTCGCACTCCTCCATTCAACACCCTTCCATGAAATGAGTACCGGATGGATTGCGAAATTGCAGCCCACGTCGTGACACACGGGAAGTTCGATGTTTCACGCTCGTTAAAATTCAACTCGTCGCGAGACTTCGTATTTCTTCGTTCGTGAAGAGAAAAGTCCGTTGCAACGTTCCTTGAATTGATCTCTGTTTCAAAAGCTTAATATCGAGACCCATTCCAAAATCTACGAATTTCGGAAGTGATTCTATAAAAAGTTCAACTTTTTCTACCGAATTATATTCCATCATGTTAGAAGTATTCAATACTGCTTGATCTCCAAAATTTTGTCAATGTAATTTTCGTAAAAATGTTATAGTAATCGTTTTTTATTCTTTCTACGTCATGTACGTAAATACTTTTATATTGTTTCTTTTTTTTTATTTGTACAATAATTTACTCTTCAGAAAAAATAGCAGTTTTTTAGACGTTAACTAGTGTCGCTATCTTACAAATGAAACAGAATTTAGACGATTCAAATATCGCAATTTTTTTGGTGTGTTGATCAGTTATCGTATGATGATACATAAAAAAGAATCATCGAAGGAACTTTATATTTCTACCACTAGGTGGCAACTTTGAAACGCATACAATACATTCTAGCGTCGTAAAACGCAATGAAAATAAAAAAAGGGAAGGTCGTAATATTTTTCAACTGATATTTGTAGTAAAGAAATATATGATAAAAAATTTATTGATTACTTCGAATATATCTACAATAGAATTATAGTGTAAAAGATTTTAATCGACATTTCTTATTTGAAGAACTAAGCATAACCTGTAATATAACTAACATCAAATTTGTATATGTTTATAACAATAGAATGTCAAAATCTAATAATAATTTTCTTTTTTAAAATCGAGTATCCTGAATTATGGCTAAGAGAAAGAGTATCAACAAACGCATGTCTAGATACAGTCATCGAACTAGCGCAGGATCTGGCTTTCTGGATCCAAATTCAGAAGTATTTGAAGATGGTAAATACTTTGCATATACATTTAATAAAATACATAATTCTCTTCTTCTATTTACTCTTGTCTATTATTTACATACTATCATTTAGATATAAGTTCACTTTTATTAATATTTTATCTAGAACCGTTTTGATCATAATCATTTAAATTTTGTCCTATTTTAGAAGAACCTTTTTGGTGGAATAATTTGACGAACAATGTTAATTCCCATTTGGCAAAATACAATGCAACAAATGAAACAAGTAAATATTTAGATTCTGATTCACAAATGCAATCAACTGATACAGAACATGAATGGTGGAAAATGTTAAATACATCAGATTCTAAAATTTTAAATGATTTACCAATTGTACAAAACAAAGAACGATCAGGTAAAATATAAATAAAATAAGAAAATGAAATAATGTTCCTATATTGTTTTATCTTGAACGCTCTATTTTTGTAGAAGCAGTTTCATTGCAGTTTAAAACAATGAGTACATCTGATATGGATGAAGATGAAGATGATCTTCCATTGCAAAAAAGGAAAATTACAATGCGTAATAAATCAAAAAAAAGTAAAAGTAATGCCTTTTTAAAAGCATTAAATGATTCAGAAAGTTCAGAATCTCTTGTGTCAGTGAAAAAAAATTCTATTACAAAGCCTACAAATAATAGTAACGAATCATTACAAGAATTACATTCTATACATACAAATATAAATAGAAAGAGTAACGATAGTATTGCAACTAGTATTGATCAAAGTCATACTGTAGACAAAATCTTAAAATCAAAGCCAAATGTTTTTAGAAAAAAATATAAAAAAAAAAGTGATAATGCATTTGAAAATCTACTCAAATCAAATGAAGATTTACCTAACAAAACAGAAAGAACTGAAACGATATCTAAAAGTTCCTTTGCTGAATTAATCGAAAGAAATCATACGTCAAAAGAAAGTGTTTTTGACATATCAAAAGAAGAAAATAAATCAAAAATGTCTCCTTCTAGAACAGTTCCATTTAAAAAATCTATCATAGATCCAATACACGACAATAATCTCATTTATCTTAATCGTACTGATTCAAGCTTTAATCTTTCAAATAATAGTAATGAAAATGATGATTTAGAAATTCAACCTAAT
This sequence comes from Dolichovespula sylvestris, assembly GCA_918808275.2. Lineage (NCBI taxonomy): Eukaryota > Metazoa > Arthropoda > Insecta > Hymenoptera > Vespidae > Dolichovespula > Dolichovespula sylvestris. Next base: position 2,241,862 of record OU964966.1, read on the forward strand.
CATACACGTGTACTTTCACATAAAAATGTTTCTGAAAATATCTCTATAAATCAAAAAGAATCTTCTGTAGTAGAAAAAAATGCAAATTTGATTATGTATCCTAGCACTTCTTTTAAAAAAACTAATGAATCTACTACAAATAATGAGGAAATTGAAAATCGCGAAACTATCAATAAAAGAGAAACATCGTTAGCAAATATAAGACATGTACATACTCCAAATAAGAATGGAATGGAACATAGTAAAAATTTCAGAATAAATAATTCTAATGTAAGAGAAACAATTTATGCATCAGAACATGAAAGTATGGTTGAAAGAAATTTGATAACCAGAAGTAATAATGAAAATAATATATTTCAAACATTATCTACCAACATAGCATCAAAGATTTCAATGAATTTGTCTAATTCTAAATCCAGAGAAAACAATAATTTTGGAAATAAAAAGATTTCATTCACAATATCGTCCGAGCCAAACAATATAAACAATAGCATGCATGATAGAAATTTCACAGATTCTAATTCAATTAATATTACTAAAACAGGCATTTCTTCAGGAAATCAAATACATACAATAAACAATAGTAATAAATCAGTGCATATAGCAAATGTAATAACGGATGCAAGTAAAAATACAAGATTAAAACCAAAGATAAGACATCTTACCAAAGCAAAAGACGCACGATTAAATAAAAATCAAATAATAGAAAAAATAAAAAAACTCAGACAGGAAGAAAAACAAAAGTTCTCTGCAAAAGGTAAAATTAATGAAGCTTATATAGTGAATGGACAAGTGTACAAAAGACCAAAACTTCCACGTCCAAAGTATTGGGCAACCGATCGTCTTTATCATTTTCTTTGGAAAATTATGGAACCAGAGAGCAAATTATTAACGAGAGTGCATTCTGAAAAATTTGTGCAAGAACTGTCTGACATTGTATCCATTATCGTAAAGTCTAAGAAATACGAAGACTACGTAACCATTTTGAATAATTTAATGAAAAAGATGGCAAAGTTAGGTATTATTCGTACACGTAATGATTTTTATAATTTTTGTTACGACTTTCTTCCTTATGATTTTCGCATTAAAGTAGTGCCAATGGTATTACCTGGTAATGTTAAAAATATACCATATGATCCAGAAACATTGAATAAATCTTTACTCGAGGAATAAAATAATTTATTATGATTATACGCAGAATTAATAAACAATAATTTTAGTTGTATAATATGATTTGTATAACATATATTGTATCATTATATATTGCATATTTATGAGGATTATAATTTAATTGTTATATCTTTAACATTACTTTTCCTCTCACACTCTTGTAACGATTAAGTATATTGTAATTAATAAAATATTTAATATTAAGTATTAACAAAATATTTTAAAACTAACCGTACCAGTAGTATTCCATACAAATTCCTATTCTTACCATAAAACCAGTCATTTGACTGATTATGAAATAAATATTTTTTAATAAGGAATTGTCAATTTATTTTAAGGAATAATGCATAACATAACCTTTGGATAATAATAAAATAACCAACCATATATTTACATTTGTAACGTACTATAAACAGAACATAATATAAGCAGGAGATTGTAGGTGCAGCTTTTACTTTACTTAAAAATAAATGAAGGATGTTTTTGTTTTCTCAATTGCATTTTTTTTAAATAATAAGTTTCTCCTTCATACATTTACCTCAAACAGATTTTTTACAAATTATGCAAGATTTAGTTGTTTTATTATCTTTGCAAAATCGTATTCGGCACGTTTTCCGCGAATGTGAAGTATTACATTGGCCAATTGAAGTACCTTGTACGTTTTCTATTCTCATCAAATTGGAGAAATTTTTAAATTTCAGTGTGTTCCTACTCATAGGCTTAGAAAAAAAGCAGTAATTTCGAATTCCATATATAGGAAATAGGTAAAGTTCTTGCTTGATGAGCACCATGTGCGTGTAGAATCGCAATGGTGGCACATATTTTTGACAAGTTCCATTTGTAATCCCAAAAACTTGCAACATGCTTCTGCTTCCGTATACTTTTTTATGTACTGAAAAATATTATCATCAACTATTACAGAAAATGCCTTTTCATTTTACCAAATATAATTCATGTTTTAAAGAAAATACTTATCGTCTTCGAATAAATATGAAGAAACACATTTCTATAATTTTGATTATTGTATGTTCCTTTTTAATTTACAAGGTATATGCTTCTTATGTTGAATATAGAGTTTCTAAATTTGTACTGCGCGCGTGAAGATCTATATATCTGAAGTACGAATCACTCATTGGAGAATTTTTCGTTCGATTTCTACTTGGCGAATTGGATTGGTTAATTCTATTTTAGCCACGCCTTCCTTTGTGTTGGGCAATGTAGGAGAAAAATGAAGTATATACTTTGTCAAAGAGAAAAAATAGCAATTTGCCATGAATTCGGTATTTGGTTTCACGTTATACATTGATGCGGCTGTAGAAGTACGTTCAAAAGGTGAACGGTGATAAATATACATGTATATAAACAAATCATTTCTAATAAAACAATTTTGACTGAAGAACGCTAATTAATCTACTGCATCGAAATCAAGTACCCTCTACGCTGTGTCATTGACTTGGGACGGAGTGTCAAAATCGCTCGAGTCCATCTTCATCTTTGCCGACATTTGACCATAACAAAAACCATCAACGCGTTCGTTTGTAGTAACACATGTAACAAATAAAAGCGTAGTGATTTGGAAAGTCGACTTTTCATTCGATCGTTATATATGATAGAAAATTACTATTTTCGTATCGGTAGACGAAGGAATGAAAAGATGTATGTGACGCCAGTGCTGTGTTTTCTTTTTGCTATGATATTGCATATAAGCAGTATTATCTGTAAAGAAATATCAGATTTGCATGCTTGATAATATTATCGTATAATAATTAAAATTGCTTGTATAACGTATACATTTTCCGAAATATTGTGATACAGATAAAATTATGAAGAAATTATGATAGTGATCGATGTTCGTGTTTGTTGTTGAAACGAACATATTAATTATCTCGTAAAATGGTGGTTATTTAATATTGTGATTTTTTGATGTTGGGTAAATTATTATTAGACTATCCAACGGCTGATTGTACATTATATAAACAAATGAGTTATAATAATAGGTTGTCCTATTATATTTACCTCATACCAAAGAAAATTTCTGACGTGAAAAATAGAATGGAATGCAATGCATTAATAATACCCATTCATTCTCTAATTATTGTCTAAAAATTACTACAATGTTTTTATAACATCTAAAAGTGGTAATACTAAAATGAAATACTATTTTAGGTTGGTTTCCACATATTCCAATTAAATACGTAAAGATACAAACAACATTGTTTGATACTGTTAATTTTTTGGAATATATTTCATCATGACATTACACAAAGGGTGCAAGGAAATACTCAAAAAGATGTATAAAATAAAAGTTTTTTTTCACTGATTACAACTTATTGAGATTGGAGAGTGATGCCGGTTCATCAGATCAATGTTAATCCGCCGGACTGGCAACCACCTCTATCTCTCGGCCCTTCCACAAATAATAGTCCTGCTGGAGGAGAAGGAATACCAGAATGGAATTCACGAGTACAGTAATCTTTATAAAAAAAATAAGTAACAGTAATAAAAAATATATATATTGCATTATGTATATTATATATATTGTTTTCCTTTTAGGAATCAACGTATGCCACAGTTGTCACAATCATACCAGAGCATTGTCATTCATCTGTAAGCACACTTTCCTCAAGCAATCATGATATTTGTCGGTAAGAGTATGATATTACAACTATTTTTTTTCCTACTTAACTATATAAATATTAATAATATATTATTTTATATAGAATCTGTCATTGTGAGGGTGAAGAAGGTGCTCCATTGTTAGCACCATGTTATTGTAGTGGTAGCTTACGTTATGTGCACCAAGCATGTCTCCAACAATGGATAAAAGCATCAGATACGCGTGCTTGTGAATTGTGCAAATTCACATTTATCATGCATGCTAAAACAAAACCATTTTATGAGGTAGCAAATTTAAACACTGTTATATTGCAGCAATATATTTAATCTATTACTAAATAATTAATTATCAAAATCATCTTTTTTTAATTTATATTTTCAGTGGGAAAAATTAGAAATGTCTGCTTTGGAGGTACGTAAATTGTGGTGTGCAGTGGCTTTCCATGCAGTAGCTGCACTTTGTGTAGCTTGGTCCTTATACGTACTTGTTGAACGTTCAGTGGAGGAAGCTCGCCGTGGATTTGTAGACTGGTCTTTTTGGACTAAACTAATTGTTGTTGTAATAGGTTCTACTGGAGGTTTAGTTTTTATGTATATTCAATGCAAAGCATATATTACATTATGTAGGAAGTGGCGAGCATTTAACAGGTACATTTTTATTAATACCTTGCGAATTATTTATTTAACAAAATTTGATACTAATTATGTCAAGATTAAATTTATATCACTAAGAGATTAATATTTATTTCTTTACCACATAGAGTGATATTTATTCAAAATGCTCCGGAGAAAGTCGTGCTTCCTCCCTCACCTACAGACTCTTTAAGAGAAATGTCATTGCCTCTAAAGGATCCAACTGCCTCCATGCCAGAGCTCAATCGTACTCTATTGCCCCGTACTATAGATCCTCCATGTGCCTCACAGATGGTAAAACCGGAATGTGTTGCGCCTTCACAGAGGCATGACGCCCAATTAAAACTCTATGTCTTTGATAAATTGTCTTCTTCTGAAGACAATCTATAATAAACTGAAAATAAAACGAATGCTAACTACATGAATGTAATTGGCAAAGTTTTATTTACATATAAATGAACGGGTGAATTGGTGATTTTACAATATACATATTACGATTTCAAAAATTGAAATTCCCTTTTCGAAATCGTCAATTATCCGCCCCAGTGAAGCACCTTTATTTGGAACTTAGTACTTCAGTGCTTACAATGAGAATGGGATAGCTGAAAGTGCTCGGTTAAAATGCTGACATTTTTCTCAGACAATTGTGTACATAATTATTGTATCTGTGATGTTATTAAATAAACTTTACCATATTTAAACAATATGATTACTCTTGTCTCCTTTTTCGAAATTTTAATATATTAATAATTAACTATATATGTAGATTATAAATTATTTATGCAGTGTTCTGTAGAATTAATTCTATATTATATAATTACATGTTACATATATGAAAGTAGTAAAAATAAGTGTTTTATTTTAGATACCGATTAAAGTTAATATTTAAAATATTTGATTTCCTATTACTATCACAGTAAATATGCAATAGTTACGAAATTGGTGTCATTAAAACAAATAGGATAATATAATTTTGGTGAAGTTCATATATTTCTATATACTGGTAACAGAAATGATTTATTGATCAATATATATATTAATTATAATTTTAGAGAACACGTATTGTGTTATTTAATAAAAAATACAAAATCAAAACAATTCTCTTACGAAAAATAATACATATACATAGTAAACATTGAGCGCTCTATTACGCTCTATGTTACCGATTTTTTATAAAAGCAAACTTTAATGTTGTTGCTAATGTAGAAATGAAATATCTATCAATTAATAATGATCGAAATTAAGTTCAATTTAGAAGCTACGTAATTATCTTTTTAAAGGAAGTTAAAACACAGCCATTAACTCGACATTGTTTACGTTAAATATGATAATAATTATTTCGTAAGCAACATTGATTGTCCAGTTCTCACCGAATGAAGATTGCTAGGTGTAAAAACCCTACCCTAAATATGAAAAATATAGATAATTTTTGAAGAGAATAAATAAAGAAACCTGCAAGAAATGTTATATTGATATGATTCGAAATATTAACTACAAATACATTTATCCAATTTTCAAATTTAATCGGCGCTGTTGTTCCGATTAATGTAATATATGCTCAACAGAGAGCGCTGATGACATCGACACTAGCGCACATATAAACAACGAACGCACAACGAAAACCTTTCTTGCCTACATGAATTTGGTCTTCTTACTTTTGGGTACTGTAGCACCGAGTATCAAACCGTTAACTTTAATTCTGAGGTAAGTCTATAATACGTAATCCAAATATTATTAACGAATGTAATGTAATCGCCTTATAAATTGTGTAGAGTTATAAAATAAGATGCTTAAGCTTTTATTTAAAAGCAACAGTTTACTTTATATATTTATCGCACGAAGAAAACTAGCATCACAAATTATTCAACCGCGAGGCAAATGACGCCACAAAGAACGCATACTAAATAACCAATTCATTTTTATTTCATTAAATTTCGTTTGACTTTTATATATAACAAAAATTCTCCGATTCCAATAAAACACAAATATATTGATTTATTTTTATGTAAAAGTTAATTTATTTTCTTCTGAATTGAACATATATGTTTTATGATATCAACAAGATGGCGGTTCCGTTACGTGTGCAATCTTATTGAAAATCGTTAATACCATGATTATGTATATATTTAATATAAAAATTTTCTTATTTATAATATCTTGTGAACTTTGAAGTCATCAAAATATAATAATTATAAAATTCAAATTAGCCAAAAATAAGATTTACAGAAGTTTCGTTTCTAAATATTTTATCAAAATCTATGCATTTAATACCTTCGATAACATGAATTGTATTAAGGTGAAATAATTCCATCATCGTTTCTAGGTTGTAGTAACATATTTTAGCATCTTAACATGGCAGATAATGATGATCTTTTGGATTATGAAGATGAGGAACAAACTGAACAAGTAGTCGATGGAAGTGGAGATGTCCCTGCTAAGAAAGAAGTAAAAGGCACATATGTGTCTATTCACAGTAGTGGTTTTAGGGATTTTCTTCTTAAACCAGAAATATTAAGAGCGATTGTTGATTGCGGATTTGAGCATCCTTCTGAAGGTAATTAATATATTTGTGATTTATTTAAATGTTAATAGATATTTTCTCTTATTATTACATTATAATTATTTAAGAATATAATAGGATGATAATTGATAGGGACAACAGATTAATATAATGAATGACTTATCATTTCTGAATAATACAAGAATTTTTTTTTCTTTTTTTTTTATATGTTTAAACGTTTTTGTAAACCATTGATATTGTTGCAGTACAACATGAATGTATTCCTCAAGCTGTACTTGGAATGGATATTCTGTGTCAAGCAAAATCTGGTATGGGAAAGACCGCTGTATTTGTATTAGCCACATTGCAACAGTTAGAATTAACAGAAAATCAAGTCTATGTCTTAGTAATGTGTCATACAAGGGAACTTGCATTTCAAATTAGTAAGGAATATGAGAGATTCAGCAAATATATGCCCTATGTAAAGGTATGTTATAAATATTTGTATTAATAATATTTAAAAAAAAAAAAAAAAAAAAAAAAAACAATTTTTTACTACTGACCTCATAAAATATCAAATATTTAATTTCAAAATAAAGAATCTCCAAATGATGTATTGCACATCTTAATTATGATGATGACACTATTTTACCACTACCCACAACTGATGAAGATTCTTTTAAATTATTTATATTTTTTGACTTAATAAAGAATAATAGAGAACGTTTTACATTAAAATATATTTTTTTATGGAGCATAATAATATATACCTAATTTCGTAAATCAGGTAGCCGTTTTCTTTGGTGGATTACCAATTCAAAAGGATGAAGAAGTTTTGAAGAATACTTGTCCTCATATTGTAGTAGGCACTCCAGGTCGTATTCTTGCTCTTGTTCGGAATAAGAAATTGAACCTTAAACATTTGAAGCACTTCATACTTGATGAATGCGACAAGATGCTTGAATTGTTAGGTAAGTTAAACTTTTAATCGTTTTTTCTTACTTTTATACACATTTATACACATGAATAACTTTTGTCTTATTTTTATTTGAAGACATGCGCAGGGATGTACAGGAGATATTTAGAAGCACACCACATGGTAAACAAGTCATGATGTTCAGCGCTACACTGTCCAAAGAGATCCGCCCTGTCTGCAAGAAATTTATGCAAGATGTAATTAGACAATCTTCCTCTTCACTTCGATCTTCAATTGCTTCTACTTCGTTGGCCTTATATTCACACCCAGGACAAAGATCAGACTACATTACAAATATCGTTGAAGGCGCACCCGCGGGTTAGGCTAGTTAGACAGCAGTCGGAAGAAATGATACAGAATTCAGTATTGAAAGCCCCTCGATATCTCTTGACATCGGCACACTCATGATCTACGATATGAGCGTAACAACTTCACACTCTAATGTTCTGTTGTTACTCAACAATGTCTACATTTTAAAGGGTGGAACCCTTCTCGTACTTCCCTCTTGAGTCGATCAAGACAGCTCAACAGTACTTTAAAAAAAATCCGGTTTAGTTCTGATGTTAAAAATTCTCTAACCTTATGCTACGCATCCAAATTATCGATCTATAAAATATTTTTGGTATATGAAAGTCTGAGAAAAATGATAGGGGATAGGATGGGTGAAGGGAGATATTCAGCATCAGATGTGGGTGGATGGCTAGGGAGGGTGAAAGTTTCTTACAAGTATTAGAGCCGTAATGAAAAGATTTAACAAATTGGGGTGGGGGGCGAAGAAGACATCAAGACAACCTGAAGAGAGAAGAGTGCAAGAAAGAAGATGCAAGAGGATTTGTGGGAAAGGGGTTTAGTTAGGGATGAGAAATACAACAACAATTGCGTAGCACATGATATTCGCGATTATATGATCGTTATCAAAAATATTTTGTTTTGTCTCGCGAGAGGGTGAAGCTCTGTACGCGTTTAATCTCACATTCTGGGGTTATATCGAAATACAATTGATTGATAGGACTGAGAAACTACCAACAATGGAAGTGTCAATCATTGACCCATGATGGGAAGTCAGAAATATCTCGTATATCATGATTTATGAGCATGCTCTTTGTGTTTCACGACTGTGAACATAACTCCTTAAATAAGTCGCGATGTTAGAAAATATCGAAGGCCTTGAGCTTTATGATATACGAACATGCCCACTATAAAATAATCAAGGCCAATTCTGGGCATGTCTTCAATGTACCAGAAATTTGGCAGAAGAGGTTTGGCATCGAGTGGCCAGCGGATATGACTGAACATTCATGGGTGCGCCATCTTAGTTCTCTCTTGGGGTGACTGCTTGCTGAGTTTTCATTGTTGGCACTACCCAGAGGTGGAAGTCGCCGAACCGTATGTAACCAATATGCATAATCTGAACGACGAAATGTGCAGATCTGGAACTAAAAAAACGAAAGTCTCATGAGGCTTTCATGTGCTGTGCCTTTTTATGAATAATGAGAAAATTTCTCCTTTGAGAGAAAGAAAATAATTCCACTTACACTATATATCTACTCGTATATATGGTATTTTACTTCAAGAAAACATTCATCCAAGTTTTCGTTTAATATTTGATAAACAGATAATATATTTTCGTATTTGAAGCATTTCAAACTCGTAGAAACCAATTGTATTTATTTCTCTATCATTTATTTGTTATTTTGTTTGTCGTTTGAGTTAACGAGTCATTATTTTGAATCGTTTATTTTTTGTTTTTTATGAAGGTGTAAAGTAACAAAAAAAATTTGAAAAGAAATTTGGAAAATTAACTGTGATAGAGTCTGAAATTGATTCAGGCACTTTAATCATTAAAATGGAAAATTATCTTACACAAAAATTCTTTGCGCAGCCCATGGAAGTCTATGTTGACGACGAAGCGAAGCTCACGTTACACGGCCTACAACAGCATTACGTGAAACTCAAAGAAAATGAGAAAAACAAGAAGCTTTTTGAATTATTAGATGTTCTTGAATTCAATCAGGTCTGTTTATAATAGCAATTAAAATTCTGCATACATGTAAATTATTTTATACATACAAAATTAATTAATATTTATTATTTTATAGGTAGTTATATTTGTAAAATCAGTGCAAAGATGCATGGCTCTTGCACAACTTCTAACAGAACAAAATTTTCCTGCTATTGGTATCCACAGAGGAATGACACAAGAGGAACGTTTATCAAGATACCAACAATTCAAAGATTTCCAAAAAGTAAACATATATTCAACCATATAATATATTCATTATTGCAAAGTATTTTTAAAAAAGGGAATCGTTCTTTTTAGCGAATTTTAGTAGCCACTAATTTATTTGGACGAGGAATGGACATTGAACGTGTTAATATTGTATTTAATTATGACATGCCCGAAGACTCTGATACATACCTCCATAGAGTAGCACGAGCTGGGCGTTTTGGTACAAAGGTAAAAAGATATAATTTTCTTTTTTACAATAAATTTTTTGTCAAATATATACTAGTTTACTTCGCGCGCGTGTGTGTGTACATATAAATGAAGTAAACTAGTATATATATTTGGAAAAAAATTTATTGTAAAAAAGAAAATTATATATATATGTATATACATATAGGGTCTTGCTATCACGTTAGTAAGCGATGAAAATGATGCCAAAATATTGAACGATGTACAAGAACGTTTTGATGTAAACATTACAGAATTGCCAGATGAAATAGATCTTGCATCATATAGTAAGTGTGAAATATTTCTGCATATTTTTCTATATTTATAAAGCGTAAAAATATATTAATATAATTGTTTTAATATATTACAGTTGAAGGACGATAAGTCAGATCTCAGTGCAAATCAAGTTTAAGCTTTATTAGGTATGTGTACTCATTAAGTTTTATATTTAGTTTAAGAATAAGGTCTTAACGTAATTTTAATTTTCTGTTCAGATTTCATATAGTACGACTGTTCTTACAATTAATGTAGGATGAAGATAAATAATTCAAACAAAGAATAGATTAAACACGGACAACATATACTTTTTGCAGTATATCTGTGCTATTCGTAACTCGTGTTTCATATAAATGCGTAGTTTATTTTCCTCAAAAACTAGAAATGTAACGAATATGAAACACATTGGTATGATCGCACTATCATAAATGTTCTTTTAAATTTCACAATAAAATATACAAATGTCGATAAATATTACTGTAATTTTATTCCATGTTTAATATTAAGTATTATGTATAGTAGTTATAACCACGTAAATTTAATCACTCTAATAAATGTAAATGATACAAATAAATTTGTTTTCTTTTTTAAAAGGCTTGTTTATTATATTAAATTTATCTATCAATAAACTGAAGAAAAACATGTTAAAAAAGATCGTATTTGACAAACTCTTTAAAAGACTGAAGTTAATAAATATTACAGTTTTAACTGGTTTTTGTACTATATTTATATTGCATGAAAGCGTAAATATTTAAAACTAGTAATATTATGAAAAGAGAAAATAACAGTTACATATTTGTTTGATCTAGGGATATTTCATGATAAATAAAAACCAATTGTATAAGAAAAGAAATTAATTATTATTTAATACGTGGTTTATTTTGAGCTTTGTTTCCTCCTTGATTACCACTTCCCCGACCCAATGGTGCTGAACCTCTACCACCACGTCCAAACGTACCTACAAAATATATATTCTATTAATATACAATTATATTTTCAATTAATAAACTATCATACCTCTACCACTTCCTCGTCCTCTTTGATTTTGTCCTCTTCCTTTCATTTCACCACGTCCTCTTGATTTCATTTGTACATCTTCTTTAACCATATCTATTACTTCATCTGGTATTCTGAGATATTTAATAGTACTACCACGAATATAACATTCTGGCATTCTCCAAAATTTGTCACCATCCTATTTTATATATATATATATATATATATATATATATATATATATATATATATATATAATGAAAAAATAATATAAAATAATAATTTCAAAATATTCATCTTACCCTTGACGTACAAATAACTTCTCTAAGATTAATATTCATCCAATTGTCGCAACTAACTAAATGGCCATTGTAAGTTTCTCCATTTTTTAATTCTACAAGCTGTAAAGTATTATAATATTCAGTAATATATCATTTATAATAACTTTATAATTTTAAGAGGTTATAATATTACCATAGGATGATTTTGTGCAGTTCTTAATAACGATAGTGGTAACTGAAAATTAGTTATTATTAAATTAGTTTAAGTATAAAATAGACGATAATTAATTAAACAATGTGAATTTACCATGATTTTAATATAAATACCACTCTCCCGCCTTTTTATATTATTATCAATGAGCGAGATAATAAAACTTTGTTGATCCCATGAGTGTTGAAATGACAATATGCCATGTTCTTTTCAGAACGTGGCGCATACGCAATAGCAATTTTTATTGATTGGCTAATATTTTGTCCAACAAATGATATAAAATATGAACTATACATTTTAATATTTTGTATTAATTTATTCATTGAAGATCAAATATATAATATATTTATTTTCTATGCTTTGATCGTAACAATAAATAAAACAATCGTATAAATAAATAGAAACCAACATACAATCTTACAGCATTAACTTCAAGCGATTAAACTTCTCGCAAGATTTGACAGATCTGTTATGCTTATAAAAAGTTTTTTTATCATTTTATTGCTGTTTCGAATTGACATTATCGTTTTTAGCGTAATACAATCATGTTATGCATTATCCAAAAGCGTATAATACAAAAATGTTACTGCTTAACACGACAATTTACTTCAAAGATTATTTGTTGTCAATTAAATCAACCTGAAGAACATATATTAAAATCTGATACTAATTTTATGTCTATACGAAGGGAAGATCCTACATTTTTAAGAATTGCAATAATTGGTGCACCAAATGCTGGAAAAAGCACCCTTATTAATAATCTTATAAATAGATCTGTAAGTATTCACAGTTATCATTAAGGAAGTATGTAGTTATAGCATTTATTAGATATCATAGTTCATCGCAAGAAGTTATGTTACAGATATGTCCTACTTCATCAAAAGTTCATACAACTCAAGTCAAATGTGATGCAGTATATTCATCAGAAAATACGCAACTTGTTTTTATTGATACTCCTGGTATTATAACACAAAAGGAACAAAAAAAGTATAAATTAAGTAGCAGCTTTGAGAAAGACCCAAAGATCTCTACTCATATAGCAGATATTGTTGGAGTTGTACATGATGTATCAAATAGGTACACAAGGAATAAGTTACATGGCAATATTCTTGATTTATTACAAGCTTTAAAATCTGATATACCTACATTGCTCATCATGAACAAAATTGATCAAGTAAAACATAAAGATAGGTTATTGGAGGTTATTAAAATACTTACAAGTAAAACGAATTGGCCATATTTCTCTGATGTATTTCTCATATCTGCATTAACTTCTGATGGTATAGATAGTTTGAGAGTATGTATATTTCCAATTATTAAAAAAATATATATATTTTGTATATCTGAATAATTTTTATTATGCAATTTTTATCTGATACTATTACCTGTTGCAGGAGTATTTAATTTCTTCTGCAAAACCTAAAGATTGGCAGTATAATGAAGATACTTATACAGACCAATCATTAGAAACAATCATACAACAAACAGTACGTGCAAAATTAATGGATTTTCTTCCTCAGGAAATTCCTTACATTTCACATTCAGTATTAGAATATTTGCAAACATACTCAGAAGGAGGAGTCAGTGCTTCCATTATAATAGAATTACCTAATAAAAAAAAGAGTTCCATTGTAATTGGTCGAAATGCTAAACGTATAAAATTTATCACCCAAGAATGTGAAAAAGAACTACAATATGCACTTCGAGCACCTGTAAAATTAAAAATATTTGTTAAATCCAAAAAATAAATCTGGTATTTTTTCTGTTATATTTGTTCTTATGATGCCAATTATTTATAAAAATAAAATCAAAATATATACATCATAACATTTCTAATGATTTTAATAATACACAATATTATTTCCTTTGAAATAAATACTTTAAAATAAAAACATTTTGTATGCCGTTACAAAAAATATTAGGTTGTAATTTTAATGATTCACCCAGTATTTGTATTATTTTAACATTAATAATAATACTAGCAAAGACAAAATAATGTTTATAGCTTTGTTTTCATTTATGTTACCTCAGTTTTGATAAGCTTTGGTTAAGTGTGTGTATGTATGTTGTATGCCAACGTCAAGTAAAAACGCGTTGTGTCGTTTGATTCACGTGTTTAGTTGCAGTGCTAGAAATATAAATAAAAACTATAAAAAATAGTCAATATTTGACATATAATGGCTAATAATAATCCTATGAATATCCCTCAGATACAAATAAGGTTTATTACTAAACAGCAACAGTAAGTTGTTTTAATTTTTTTAGTCGTTATACATATTTTTAGGTTATATTATCTGTTCATATTGTTTACTTGTCTAGTACTATAATGAATATGATTTTAATTTATACTTGTTTGTAGATTTGCTGTTCCAGATTATCCTTTGTCAGTACTTACATCCATTACAACAAATGAATTAAACAGTCTTGTAAATGAACTTTTAAAAGGTAAATCTAATATTCTTATGTTATATATATCTATTTTATGATATATCTATTGTAAAATTAATTTTTTTCCTTTTTTTAGAGTCTCATCAATTAGAAAAAGAAATAGATTTTGATTTCCTGATATCCTCACAGTTTTTACGTAGTACATTATCCGAGCACATATTTGAAAAGAATCTTTCTATTGAACAAGTTATAGACATTGAATATATTGAAAAACATCAACCACCAGAACCACAGAATTGTCTTATTCATGATGATTGGGTTTCGGCAGTAGCTGTATGTCAAAAATGGTTAATATAAAAATATTTATTTTATGAGATTTTTTTCATTGATCTTTTTATAAGACCAAATATCATTAGATTTAATCATCTGTTTTCTATAGGATATTGACAGGCTGTTATGATAACACATTGCATATATGGACATCTAAAGCAAAACATCAACTTGTAATACCTGGACATACATCTCCTATTAAAGCAGTAGCATGGGTATCTTTAAATGAAACCAATGGAAAATTTATTAGGTAAAGTAATAATAAAAAATCTGAATTTTAATATGACATCCATGTATATATATATATATCTTTTAACTTTATATATATATATTATAATATATATTTTTTATTACAGTGCATCACATGATCAAACAGCTATAATATGGGATTGGAATATCAAAACTAATTCTGTAGATTGCATCCATGTATGTAAAGGACATGAACGAGGATTAGAAGCAATAGGTGTGAATTATGACAAATCATTAATGGCAACGGGATCATGGGATACAATGCTAAAAATTTGGTCAACCTGTAAGCATTCTTTTCTTTCTCTTTTTTTATATAATAATATTTAAAAGAGATAAAAGTAGTAACTGAAAATGGATGAAACAATAAAACAAAAGCATAAGAAATTCAAAAGAAAGTGGATCCAAAATAATATATCATTATGAAATCGATGGGATTTAATTTAACTGTATATTCTGTAGGATGATGTATATATAACACAATCTGATATATTAATTATTTTTCGATATATCAGCTTCACAGGATGAAACAGAAGATGGTGAACCTAATGCAAAAAAATTAAAAGCAGATCATGGAAAAATAAAAGTGAGTAATATACTTCACTACATAAATCTTTTTTTGATGTTATATATTGTGTGTAAAGCATGTATTAATATTTCTTTCAAAAATATAACTATTAATCATAGGTACCTAAAAGAACAATGAAAGGTCACAAGGAAGCTATCAGTGGTATTGTATGGTCAGATAAGACGGAGCTTATAACATCATCATGGGATCATACTTTGAAAATATGGGATTCTGAGTTAGGTGGAATGAAACATGAAATTATGGGAAATAAAAGCTTTTTTGATCTTGATTACTCAGAATTATCTCGGACTGTTATAACAGCATCTGCTGATAAGCATGTCAGATTATATGACCCTAGATCAACAGGTACATAACTTCCAAATGGTGCTAATTTTGTATTACATAGAAATATAATTTTAAATAATGAATTTATTATTATTATTTTAATGAAATATTTATTAGTTATTATTTTAATGAAATTTTTACAGAAGGAGCAGTTGTAAAAGCTATGTTTACTTCACATACACAATGGGTGCAAACTGTTCGCTGGTCAAATGTGGATTACCATTTATTCCTTTCAGGAGCATATGATAATGAAGTGAAGCTGTGGGATATTAGAAGGTATATATATCTTATAGTATTGGTACTTCTTTAATGGCTGTACAAATTGAATCATGAATAATATATATGTTTACAGTCCTAAAGCACCTCTCTTTGATCTTTCTGGTCATGAAGATAAAGTTCTGTGTTGTAACTGGTCAAATCCTAAGCTAATAGTATCAGGTGGTGCTGATAATACTGTAAGGATATTTAAATCAAAGCAATTCGTTCATTGATTGTACTTTTATCTTGTACAATTTTAAATATATGAAAATATTCTAAATTTTTGTACAATATATATATATATATATATATATATATATATATATATATATATATATATACACAGGTAATTTTTTATATTAACTTATTCAATAAATATTTAGTGCGACGTATAAAGTCAAAGTTCTTGAACTTTTTATTAAATTTGTTTATATTTCATGATCATTACGATCATATATTTATAGAAAACATTCGTTGAAAGAGTAAAGGTTGTAAAAGATCATAGCATAAAAAAAGATTATAGAATTTACAGTCGGAAAATTTATTTTGCAATATTATAAAATCATTAATGAAAATGATGTAATTGTCTTGATATATTACCAGCAGAAATTTCTAAGCACGTTTTTTTTATTGAACATAAACTATCATAAAATGGAATTTTAAAATAATCAAAATAATATTGTAAATGTTGAAAAGTATTAGATTTTGTGTTTTGTATTGCCAATATCAAAATATGGTACGATTACTTTCGATAGTTATTTAATCGTATTAAATAAATTTACGGACAATTATATGTAGATGCTGGGGTATATCACATGAGGTAAGAGGATAATGAGGGGCATGGATTCAGTATTAAATACAAAGGACAGTTTTGCGCATTCTATTGCACATGCTGTATACTATAATACATTAGTAAACATTATAATATTCCGTACCAAAGTTTATGAAAAAAAATTATGTTCAATTAAGCTCTTTCATTTTTTACGGAGAGTCTTAAGGTTCCGCCATTTTAGAAGATATACACTAATCGCTATTCGATTTTGTAAAAAGCATATCAGTACGAAGTTTATAAACGGAGCTAGTGATTTGTATGAGAGGAAGTTTATTTCGTAGACCCTCATTCTATCCGCTGTAACTACAGTTTTCAAAGCCGTAAAAGGGTCTGTCTTAAGATTAATAAAAATATGTGAATGTATGTATGTGTGTATTATCATTCGTTTCATTATCCAAACAGAGAAAATCTTTTTTTTTGTAAATCGATTTCATATAGTACAAGATCATTGCAAATGCATATAATGTATTTGGGGATTCATCTTTCGAATTGAACGCCTTCGTTCATTGATATTTGCTTATTAATTTGCTTGTTTATTTGGCTTTTTTTTTTATAAAAAGTAGGAAAGGAAAAGAAAAGAATTAATCAAATAAATCCCCAAAACAGATCGTTTATTGATCAAAAATAAGGGACGATAATAATTAGGAATTTGATTTTTTTTTTCATTTTGAATATACCAAACCATAGTCGTAAGTAACTCTAAGACTGATCAGTGCACGTTCCTATACAACGTATAGGATGGCAGAGAGCGTGCACTCGCAGTGTGCAGTTTTACAGTAACAGTGTCTGCAGTCGGTGTCGTGTATAGGCAGATGGTTTTGAAGTATGCACAGTGAATGTATGCATATACCCTACACACCACGTGCTCTTTTTCACACATTCTCTCTCTCTCTTTCTCTCCCCCTCTCTCAATCTCTCTCGCGCGTGCGCTTACATTTTTTCACTTTCTCTCTCTGTTTTTCTTTTGTTTTGTTTTTTTTTCTGTTCTAGAAGATCCTATCTAACCCCCACATTATCTCACACAAAGACTAGCGTTTTTAAACGATCCAAAATAAACTAAGGGCACTTTTAGTGTGGCTTATGCCCTGTCCTTATTCAAGTTTCATGGAAAATCTAATTCTGACCGTTGTTAAACTTTGTTTTATTACAGCACCTATCGACTTCTAAGAGTCCCTATCTTAATTAGCTATGACACACTTGCCTTAATCTAAGTTTCGTTACGTGCTATACCTCGCCATCTTAAAGTATCTGAATCTGTATAAATCGATCCTTGTACGCGTAAGTCTCCAACGTCGTTTCGTGTTTAGGTTCTTATTGGTCGCACACCGCATAACAATATATATAGTGGAAAGAAAAAAAAGAATAATAATAAGCAGACAGTGTTATGTTGTTTGGAGAATTACATGTCCATCTTTCATTATTAATTATCAACATAAAGGAATTGAGTACATTAAATGAAACAAAAAATAAAATAGAAATAGAAAAAAGAAAACGGAAAAAGGGAATGGGATGATTCGCGGGGTGGGGAAATAGGAGGTTCAAAATAGATAGAAATCAAGATCATTACAAACTACAACCTTTGCTTAACAATGTAAAACAATGACTTCAAACTTCGTAAACTAAAGACTGTACAAGTCAAAGTACGATCATGTTCTCGACGCAACATCAAGTCAACATGGTCTCGTTTCCTTCTTTTATCTGCTTTGTTCATTCATTCTTGCGAGTAGTTCTCTCCTTCTCATTCGCTCTCTAGCTCATTCATTCGTTCATTCATTCATTCATTCATTCATCCATCCATCCATCCATCCATCCATCCATCCATCCATCCATCCATCCATCCATTCTCTCTCTCTCTCCCCCTCTCTTAAGCCGATATCGACTAACATGAGTTACTTAAAAACACTCTACGATTTTTCTCATTTTTTGTCTACATTAACCTACAACTACATGTTATCTGATCTAATAGATTCTACGCTAGAATTCTAAAGAAAGCTTTACGGAAAGCAGCATTGCTTGGAAACGAAGTTTCCAAAATGGTTATGTAAACCATAGCCGGCCAGCCCAAGCACCCGACCCGCGGTGCGCAGCAAGCAGTCCTTACTATTTATATTACAAGTAGACATAATATGTTGTAGAATAATAATATATATTTATTATTAATATGAATAGCCAGTCAGTCTTGACGGGTGCGAGGTGCATAGGCTGAACGGTGCCACAGCCCCCTGCGATCGAGTAGGGAGCAAGGCAGTTTATATTCTAACTATCGCTAATTTTACTTTACCTAACTTTAATCGCTTATTCGGTTACTTTTATTCTTAATCAAAATGGTTGCCTAGCCTATTCATAGTCAACACTAGCTACACACAACTTGTCGCTGTGCTCCTTTCCTTTTTTCGTGTTCTATACAATAATTTTATATTTTTTTCTCATCACTTTCTTTCTCTTTCCGTCTCCCTCCCGATCCGCGGCTCTCCGTTTTTTAATCCGCGTGGGAGCTGATGGGCGCCTCGGCCGGAGCATCCTTCCACGCTCAGTCAGCACTAATCCTTTTTCTTTGTTTGGTCGTCACAATAATTATTAGTTATTTAGTACAAGTCTATTAGTAAAATTCTCAAAATTCACTATTTAATCACATGTGATTTTGTTGTCAGTCGTGGTGACAATCGCTTCTGGAACAATACACACTCGTAAATAGGTTCTCCTTTCGTCTCTTTCTTTTCTTATCCTCTCTTCCTTCTTTTCTTTTTCTCCTTCGTTGCTTCTTCCAATTTCTTTTCTTCTTGTACATTTTTTTATTTCTTTTTTTTTCTTTCATTTCTTCCTTTTTCTCCTTTACTTTTTTACTCTCATTCTTTATCTCTATTTCTCTTTCTCTTCCCCCTTCTCTCTTAATGCATGGACTCAAATCGAGTAATAATCGGTCTTTTAAAAAATAGCTCATACCATTTTTTCATTTTTTATCTCTTGTCATCAAATCGTGATGTACCAAAATAAACTAAATATATTATTTACTTCAAGTCTCAACAGTGTAAAAATCTTTCATATTTTAGATGTCGTCAATAATAGTAATCGTTAATTATAATAATACAGCATATTATTGTAATATTATAATAATAGCTACGATCGCCTCTAACTCTATCTAACTACCTGTCCGCCACATGTCACATGAGCCACTCGTAGCTCGCATATTTGGTAGAAAGCTTTCTGCTAAATCGTTCCTTGACTCGATTCTAAGTCTGACAACGACGTGAAACTTTTCCGGATGTACAACGACGACCGGAGAGAGGTAGGAAAACATAGGGAGAGAACCTTCTTCTTTTTTCTTCTACCCTCCTCCTCTTCTATACCATCGTCGTTCGAGAGTTATTCCTTTTACATACTCCACTCCACACTTTACCGAAATCCCTCGCCTATTTTTTCGCTACCGCCCCATCGTTCGTTCATTATCTTCATTCATTTAGTATCGCGTTTATTCATTCGTTCGATATAATAAATTAATTTACACTCTAACTATCATCATATCCCGTCGTAACAAAGCTTACTAAATTTCCCGGGCGGCACGCGTTTCGATTACAAGAATCCGCCGTTTGATTTCTTTTCTTTATTTTTTTTTCTTCTTTCTCTATGCAACTCCTCCGACACTATCTGATGTTTCATTTTACCAATCCCGTTAGTGGCAACTATACATACAAAATTTATCAAATTCATAATCAAAAACAAACGTAGTTGATTAACTGGCTACAACGCAAAAACAATTATACTCTCTTAACTAGAAGATCAAAATTTGGCTCAGGTTTCACATTTACATTCCGATGTTAAAAATATATTATAATATTTTTCAGCATATCCCTGTCTAAGTGGATTTGTCTGAAAAGGCACAATTCTAAAAAAAATATCTGTATTCACTGTACAATTAAAACTGATATCGATTCATAGTAACTGTACTCATAAATATAACACTCTCTAAAGAGTACTATGTTCTTTTCGTTCACGTGCAATAATTATTGTATATTATAATCCTGAAGACTTTTAGAAACAAAGCTTTCCTCTCTTGTGTTGCTTTTTTTCTTAGTAAAATGTATCGTTCGTGATTAAAACAGAACGTGAAATATAGTCGTAGAAGTATTAGATTAAGGTATATCCACGTGGCAGTACACACATGTGCCTGGCTTGGAATGTTTGAACGAAAATAAACCGATAAAAGTGCGGTAAGCGGGTGGAGTAGCATGTGCTGTGAATGAGGAGTTTCGCACGTCGTTGAAATTCGTTACGCGAATGGTATCTCCCTTCTCTTACAGCCAAGCCACCGGCCAGCCAGCTGGCACAAGTCCGGTTGGTACTGATTTACAACCATACTGAATCTGAATTTTTATCAACTCTAGCATTGGAAGTGCTCTCTGTATATTATTATTCTTATTATTCTTATATATCATTATTTTATTATTAATATTATATTATTATTACTCTTGGGAAGAATTCTCTTTCGTATATTTCTGAGCAGCATTTTCATAGTTTACATTTTTGTTAAAATATTTATTCACATTCTCGAGCCTTCAGCTTCGACTCATAGTCTCCTTAGTATATGTAATATCTAAAGTTATCCTGGAAGCCTATCAGCTTGACACTAAACTGTTCATTGCAAATATCAATTTGTCACTGTCGTATGATGTGCTGGTACAGTGTAAAGAGTCGAACTAGTGTCGAATATGTAGAAGACACGCCAGTCTCATACCCCATAATTACGTCAATATCCTTTCTTGACTCGTTGCAAAATATTAACTACTTTCACCTATTTAGCTGATAGATAAAATGTATAAAAGATGGCTGGCAAGTCAATTTATCATGAGGAAGAATCTTATCTGACTTTGTTATGTATTTATCTCATTCTATTCTTCGTTAATAATAATCCCTTGTGTTCAGCATGTGTATCCGTTTCTAACTTATGTAGCCCTCAGCATATTCGTATCTGTATATCAGAAAATATAAATTTATTAACTCTGATTAAAAATAACGTCATATAATATAAAAAATGGTAATTAAGAAATTGTTGATAATTATTATATATTACTAACCTATAAACCGTATCCTACTTGGGCTGCTGAGCTTGATACTGCTGATAAGAATCATCAGGAGATGCTGCATTACTGGTTTGTTCAGAATCGCCCAGTGGTATTGGATGGATAATGCTAGGTGGAGGATAAGTAGTATAAGAGTAGGGATGAGGACTTGCTATGTACTGAAACAGGATAAATCTATTATTTAGATATATACACATATATACGAATTAAAGAGGATTTCTTAAATCAATTAAACATTATAGCCAGTTTGTAAAAATACATTAACCTTATGATAATTTTTGGTTAGTGATTCAAAACATATTATTGCTAAATATGTAAGAGCCACTTGAATAGAAATGCTTTAGATAACATAAATTTAGAAGCATTATATTAATATTATTACATAAAATTAATATTACTTACGGAACCAGTGCCAAGATGCATCGTAGACATTTGTGTTGTAAGCTGAGGAATTATACTGTATTGAGGATTACTAGGATCCGCAGATGGCATCATCTGTAAAAATAAAGACAAAAATAAATAAAATAAAATTCCAGTAAGAAACAATACTAAAGTATGATATATTTGATAGTGAAAACAATTGCAAATAGGTAAGCTTAATAATTTATCAATAATGAAATAAATTGTTGTAAAAGGATAATCTTACATAATATACATACAATTTATTCAAAAACAAATGTTATAATTTATTCCAAAATAAATGTTATAACTTATTATTAGTTTTATATTGTAATAAATATTAATAATTTTATAGAAATAGAATATATATAAAATACTGAAAACAAATAAATAAAAAACTTTTCTTATAAAAACTCACGTCGACCTGTTGCATATGAGGAGGCGCAGGCTGCACGAGGTATGGTGTGACCCAAGGAGCTCCTGGTACACTATAGCCAGGGACAGCTTGACCATAATGACGACCATATTGAGTCAAAGTTGCTGTAGGTAACATATGAGCTGTGGCAACACCATTCTGACCAACTCCACTTGCATCATAATTCATAGTCATATTCTGATAATAAGAAATTAATTATCATTATAATAATTCGCCTAAATTTAAAGTACATCGTATATTTATATACTTACTTCTCCAGTGTCTCTCCACATTGTACTTTTATACATTGATTTTTTTTTATTTCCTCCATCTGCAAATTTAACTAACAAGGGATCTTTAGCTCCTTGTAATGCTTTTCCATTAAATATTTGAATTATCTGCTCACACTTTTCTTTGGATTCCATTCTAAAATTTAGATAATACACATTTACAATTATTTTAAAATATACAATTAATAGTGTATGTATATTTTTATTAATTTAAAATATACTAGCCTTGCAAATCCAACACCCTTACTTTGTCCTGAGGTGTCACGTAAAATGCGAGTTGAGATGACTTGTCCATATTGTTGAAGTAGTCCTTCAACATCATTTTCTTTAAAATTCAATGGCAGGTTTGCGATATACAGATTTGTAGGATCCTGTTCCTGTTGCTGAGAAGAAAGTAAAAATACTATGCAATATATTGTATATTTTACTACTATAGATATAGCATTTTAACGAATTATTATCATTTTGATTTTTCAGATATGAATCATGTATGTACTTTAGTATACTTTTTATTTAAAATTACACTACATCATATTTATCCTTATTCAGGTAATAAATTAAATTACATTTTTAAGAAAATGTTATATATTATTATATAAAATAATAATTTTAAAAGATAATTAATGTAATATAGAGTAGTTATAATATTTTATTACTTATTATATAGTAAATGATAATTTCCTGTGTAATATAGAATGTGTACATACATCTGATCTGAAAAATTAAAAGGATTATTTGAAAGCTGTATCTGGTATCATTTGGCACACACAATATGAATAATTTTTAACTTATAAGTATTAAAATGTTTTTAATATATTTTGGCAGAAATATAAAATCACGTTTAAAATTGTATATTTTTTGTACATTAACTTATTGATATTCATTATTAAAATATGATGTATGTCTACAACAATGATACTACAAAAAAAATTAGTAAGCTATTTAAGGAGTAATTATTCTGGACTAATCGCAAGAATGCAAATGGACAGATATCAGAAATGACTGAATATGAATTAAGACAATAATTATTGTTTTCAATGTTGAAAGGTTATCATGCTTCATGGCATTAGGCTTCTCCACATTCTGGTGGCTCTCTAAATTTGCTTTATAGATGCTTTGATATTCTTTTTATTAAACTCATATCACATATTTCATTATTTGATATATGATTAGATTCTTAATTTGAGATTAAAACATGCACACTTAGATAGGTACATCATTGATATTTGTAATCTCAATAATAATTTGCAATTTATCATAACAAAAGTTACTGGTGTTTCTTACAATCTTTCTGTATTTTAGAGAAAAAGCGGTACTTAAATATTCAACTAGAGATATTTGTTTGAATGACTTCTATTTTTCATTAAAACACATTGCAATTTGATATGATTTGATATTGATATGACATTAATGTATAATTTTGTGAACTAATACAATAAAGTCTATGAACTAAAGAAGATAAAGATATTTCAGAAACTATACAAAATATAAAATATAAATATCATATCTGACTACAAAAATAATGAATAATAATATATACTTTGATAACAAATATTTTAACAATAATGAAAGTTACTATATTTGATTATTAAAATCTTAATATACAACATATTTATATAATGCATACACTTTTAAGTTCTTTTAAAAAATGTATATAACTTTATAATCAATTACATTCATATGCCCTTTCAATTTAGCTGACATGCAAGAGCTCCTTGAATCACATTTTTAATACACCTTCAAAATGAGAATTCAAAAATGTGAAAGAAATTTAAGCATATACATAGGTGTGTTTAGATTGTATTTATATATTAATCATAACCTTACGTACGATTTTACTGACAAATATGTGGACAAATTTCCTCTATTCATTTTTTATACACTGAAAGCAATAGGAACAGATTACATCAGTTACATATGACATTTTCTTTTTTAAGAAAGCAATAGGCAAAGCACAGGCATTGCAACGTGTATATAATTTGATTTTCACAAAAAAGACTGTGATTGACTATATTGCAGAAAACATATGATGTATGTAAATATAAAAGTACATACATATATGTGTTCATGCTCATATTTTTATTTATAAATTTATAAATGAAGGATTGAAACAAACACGAGTGTATACTAAACTAAATTTAAAATCATTATTATGCACCCTCAAGCATATTTTGAGATTCACCATATCTGTCAAGTATCAATCAAATCTACAATTACTTGAATATACTTATACTTTACGACAATTTACTTCAATCTTGCGAATGCATTAAAACAAAAGAACAAATAATGAAAATATTATGATATAAGCCAAGCTGATGGCATTTATGTATGTATACAGATGTCCCTTTTAAAATTAATGCCTCAATTATTTCTAATAAATAATTCTTTCCTTGATAAAGATTGATGATAAACATTCACAAAAAATTTACGACATTAGAATATTTCTCATTATTTTTAAGATATAGTTAACTATCTATATTGTCTTGTATATTTTTTATCGATATAGAAAATTAATTGTGACATTACTTTTTGAAAGGGCCATTCTACATACATATACACATATGGATATATAAAGATATGTACACACATACACACATACACGTAAATCAATACGTATAAGTACATATGTACGTATGTGTGTATGTTTGTATAATAAAGTAATATACTTTAATGTATTTATACTTTAACTAAACGATTCATTTTTTGATCAAGTGCGAGTATACATAAATATATAAGATTCAAATACTTCTATGTAAAATACGTATATACTTGTTTAATTGTATACACTGTTCAACTTTAATAAGAATGGCTAATTGAATTATAAATAGTTAAATTATTGGATGTATATACTTTTAATGCTACATTAAATAAATGATCTCATCGAAAATAAGATTCTATTGCAAGCTAACAGGAGCATGTATTAATGCAAAGTCAAGAATGTGAAGTCCATGATTCAGGTAACCATAAAACATTGTATAATTATTTTGAATTCATGG
Organism: Dolichovespula sylvestris; assembly: GCA_918808275.2. Taxonomy (NCBI): domain Eukaryota; kingdom Metazoa; phylum Arthropoda; class Insecta; order Hymenoptera; family Vespidae; genus Dolichovespula; species Dolichovespula sylvestris. The sequence continues at coordinate 2,268,121 of OU964966.1, forward strand.
TACTTGAATCTTATAAAACAATCCTTGAATATGTTTACAAATTTATTGGTGTGCTGGTTAAACCTTCATTATTTAAGCCAAGTGTGCCAATCAGAGCCAACCAACACCCCAGGGGTAAGATAGCACCTGATCATCACATAGCACCATTGAATGGTAAGTATACCATGTACCCTGAGTATAGTTAATAGTGGGTACACATTGTTTAGTCGTATCATATCACATGCGAACGACATCATGACAGCTGCTTGTGGCACCCTCTGCTTTTACCACGGCCAAATTGAAAGATATTTAATTAATGCCATTTTAAATAACTTATTGATTTTGTTTGATTAAAAATTATGAATATTTGATATCACAGATATACTTATACATAAATTTATTTATAGGAATATAGAATATTATACAATAGTTATGAATAGAATGAACTAATACAAAACTAAATTATATTGTATTATATAAAAATAAATATTTGGCGATACAACAAATGTATTAATTATTTTTAAAATGGATTACGTTTGTAATAACTGTGTAAAATATAGTTCTAATTATTTTAATAGAAATATCAATAATAGTACTTTAGTGTAACAAATAATTGATAGAGGTTTAAAATTGATTAAATAGACGTAATTTTGAAAAATCATCATAAACATATTGATACAATAATATTAGCAATTCGTGGCCGAGGCACAGCAGCAAGCATCAATAGGTTTGTAGGTATTTAAGACAGAGTAATAGACAGAACCGATTAATGTAAAAGAGCGTGTCTAGACAAGTGAGACAGGTCTTGGTAGGGAGAGAAAAATATTGGTGAAACATAAATGAACTTGTAATTCCATATAGATGCCCATGAGTACATTCCTTTCAATTACTGACCATATTCAATAAAATATTCTATTATAAAATCTTTGATAAATATAAAATTGTATCACATATATTGTAGTATCCATCAATACATATCCATAAAGTAAGTTTCATCAAATAAAATTTGAATAGCCTAAATTATGAAATACAAAAGGCAGTATATAGTGCAAATAAAATATCGCACATATAATATTCTATAATAAATGTTTTGTGTTTGACACCAATACTTGTCACATTACTACTGTTATCTTCTAATAAATTTAATAATAATACAATCATATGGTACTCATGTGCTATATAATATCTTTTTTCATAATGGAACTAAGATAATTGCCTGTTGTTTAATACAATTAAAGAAAACATTTTTGAGAGAATTATTAGCCATAATATGGTACACATATGAATTTGGACAAGAATTTGGAGGAAAAATAGATGGATTAAGAACAGGAAGAATAAATAAAAATCAGATTGAGTGAGAAAGAGAGAAAGAAAGAAAAAGAAAAAGAGGTTTACTGTTACTCTGGTATTACTGTACTTGCATGCACAACCAACGTACACTTGCCAGTCTACGGAGCAACCAGATACCCACTTTCGCCATCTGCGCTTGGATGCCCTTGGCGACCAGTGCTTTCACAGCACCCTCTGCCGCCACCGGTGACTCAAAGTCTACAAAGCCATAACCTGAAAAACAATTTGATTATAAAGATAAGATTATAAAAAAAATCCTTGTAAAATTTAGCATTGTTTATGTTTATGTTTCAAAAATGCAATAATTTGTAATAAGATATTTAAAATCTAGATAATACAATATTTTTTTCTTACTATAAAAAGAAAAGAAAGAAGAAACTATAAATATAAGCGATTTTATAATAGTTAGCATGATTTAAGTAAGTACCTTTACATTTATTTGTTGTTTTATCCAATATTGCCTTCGTGGAAGTTATAGTTCCATACCTGTAAACAATTTCAGCAATTATATAGCAATTATATTATATGTGTAATTAAATCCTTTTAATCTATTAGTAAAATATCATTTACGTACTGAGAACACATATTAACAAGATCTTTATCTGTTGTATTTTGGTTGAGGCCACGTATGTATAAATTTGTTTTTGATAACTGTTCCGCCTGCTGTCCTTGCATAGCATTATTGCTCATACTCGTGCTCATTGCCCCGCTTTGACTGCCAGTGGCACTGCTAGAACTACTGGTGGTAGTATTGGCTGGTGACGAGGCTGTAGGTACCCGTTGTCCACCATACTAGGTAGATAAAATAAAATTGTAGTTATTAAAGTTACATCTTCATGTTTTATTTTTTATTATCTACCAAGTAATCAAAGGAGCTAAGAGTAAAATAAGCTAGGAAGGAAAGAAATAGATGTAAGAAAGAATGTAATCTAGTTTCTATTGAAATTTGCTCCACTTTGCGGTTTTGATTTAAATACATCAAAAATAGTTCATAATGTTGATAGCAGATAATGTATTAAACATACAGATAAAGCCAGGAACAGTATTCAGTGATGGAGGAGTGGCTTGACGTTATTCAGCGATTCGGCAAATTCCGAGAACGAGGTTATCTCTCTACGGTCATCGACTAGTACAAATTTAACACTTTATAGAATTTATTAAATTATAGAGAACACGTTTTTCTTCGATTCTTTGATTTCGTCGAATACTCATCATAATCATCCACCACAATATACGTTGCATTTTGTTAATAATTAAAGTATTTATTATCGTAGAGTCGAAATAATTGGTATACGTCGTCGATGTGTATGATGTTTTAATGAAAAATGGATATAAAAATAATAAAATCAAATATGTAGAAATAAGGTGTCCGTGTATGTATTAACGAGTCTCGCGAACAGGAGTACGATCGCAATATATTTTCTTTAGCGGTATCTTGCGTGGAATGTACGTACGTCTCTGCGAAATTTGTTTCGCTTGCAGTTTGACGACACTTGCCGGAGTGACCGTGACCCCGCGTCAGCGCTGCACCGTGTCTGATTAAAGTACGGAGGAAGGAGTAAGCGGCAGCAACGGCAACAAATGAATCATTTATAGATGCTGAATTGTATAGAAACGATCACAATTGAGAGAGATACACTGTTAAGTAGCGCGATTCGCGAAATAGAAAGGAAAGAAAAGAGATCCATTAGGCAGTAGGTGGATTGTCCGACATTCATATCGAGGCGTACACGTCGAAAGCGGTACGTAATAGGACGACTGGCTCGCGCATCTCAAGTGCACGAGTCGATAAATTAGTAGCAAGAAGAACGGCACATCGAGAAGTGGTAGAAACGTACGGCAATTGAGATTGAGCGTAGAGAGAGAGTTGAGAGCAAAGGCGGTGGTAGGAATAAGAAAAAGAGAGAGAAGGAAAGCATTAAGGAGATCGTGCATCGTGGGATGGAAAGCTATGAGATGAATAAGGAGGAAAAAGAGGAGGAAGAAGTAGAGAAGAAGCCAGTCCGCCATGGGAGTGTACTCACCGAGACGTGCTGAGCGTAGGGGGCGGTGGCGTAAGGGTTGGCAGAGGGCGGTAACGGTTGCGCACCGACCGGTACCTGTGCCGCTGCGGCAGCCGCCGCGGCGGCACTCGGATAGCGGGTGTAAGGCGGATAGGCGGCCGCTGCTGCCACCGCAGCCGCGGCGGCGTGCGACGGCGCCGCGCCCCAAGCTGCTGCGGCGGCGCCGCTCGCTCGGTACTGTACCGGATTCCCTCCTCGTGGTCCACCGCCGCCGCCACCGCCGCCACCACCGCCACCTCCACCGCCGCCCCCGGCCGCTCCTCCCGTCGCGTTGCCCTTCAATCCGCCGCCGGCGCCGGCGCCAGCGCCGCCCCCGTGGCCACCTCCACCGCCGCCACTACCAGCCGTAGTACCGCCGCCTCCGCCACCGACTCCACCACCGCCGCCGCCACTCGTAGGACCCACGCCCACGCCTCCGGCGTTGGCGCCTCCACCGCCTCCACCGGCGTTACCGTTGTTAGCGCCGACGTATGTTGGCCGTGGACCGTTCGTCCCCTAAAAAATGACCAAGCAAAATACCTTCACAAGATCAAATACACTATCTATCCCCTTTCCTCTCCTATTTCTATGACATACCGAACAAATCACCTCCTTCCGATCTTCCCTTCCCTTTCTTTCGCAACGTATAACCTATTATTACCTGATAATGTTCGGCTAATCTCATCTAATATTACCTTTCCTCACTACGAATAAACGACCGTTGCACTTTCCCCGAGATCGTTTCATCCGTTTCTCCACATTTTTTTTATACGATCGAGTTAATTTAATGATCATTGAATCTATTTGCCACACGCTGATTCATAACAAACTTTTTTACCGGTAGAGACGACTCTCGTAGTTTTGTAATCGGCAAGACCATATGTTCAATCGATGAAAACGTTAACTTGTATACAACTTGTACATACAAGCAACATGTTGTCCACGTTTACCTAAAGAGAGCTATTCTTCTAACTTATTTTCGTGCAGATATCAACCCTATATTCTTTTCTAGTTGGAAAATTAATCGAGTTCTATCGTACCAATGAGCGCGATGCTTCGGTACTTCATCTTCGTTATACTTCTTTTCGGTATTAATACTCAATCGAGGGCCTCAAATTATATTCTTCGACAGATGCGCGAATGTACTTCTATAATACTTATCGTATGATGTAAAGTTAAAGAAACGATGGCATAGAGGATGATTTACTGGTAGATGTCGGAGGTTCAATTGAACGTCATGCAGACAACGTAGCAGCTAGTGGACAACCATGAAATAGAGAACACGACGTGTGAAATGAGTATCGTGATATACCGACCGGATGTTACTTCCTGCTTACCACGCTGCATGTAGTCGTGTTACACTCTTCTTTTTTCACCCTTCGCTCTGTTTTTATATTTTTTTATTTTTTTTTTCAAACACACTTTCCATATTTATCACCATTCTCTCAGAATTTGAGTTCGAAACTTTACGCCAATTAGTTAGTCACAGTCACATTCTAAGTCAACGCGCTCTTCTCATTCTATCTAATTAAAAAGATTTAATTTGCCTCTGTATTCAACGCCTATGACTTTATATTTGCAATATTGTAATTTGTTGCATTAAATTTACATGGAATACACATACACGTACACGCACACACCTGATATTAATGTAAGTTTCTTCTTCGAAATTTCTCACGTATGTGGCACATGGCACGCTTATACTCCAGAACTATCTTGAATGACACCATTATTTTAAACGCGAGCCTTTACTCTAGCAAGGTGGATCGTATAAATGTATGTAATAAATTTATGTAATACATATGTATACTAGTATATACAAATAATGTGTGACTCAATGCATTAAAAAATTCCATCATGTTTTGATTCCGATAGTAATGGTACTGGACTGGCCTGTGGACTTCGACTTCTGTATATTTATACCTTTCATTTCTTGTTAAATGCAGCAACTTGATTCTAGGACTACGCGTAAATTACAGAAAACGATTGCGTATAATGAAATCAAGAGATAGACATGGATGTTTTACCGCGTTAAATAAAAAGAAATAAAATAATAATAATAATAATAATAATAATAATAATAATAATAATAATAATAATAATAATAATAATAATAAATTAGCAAACAAAATAAAAGCATCTGTGTTTATTTACAGTATTCCTCGTTGTGTCTAAAATATATATGCAGATTACGTATCTTACTTTCAAACACATAAATGGCATCTTAACTTACTTCCAACAAGGAAACGCAAATCTATCGGACGTCGGTCTCCTATATATCATACACTTACCTGAAACAGAAAAGCAAATCGGTAGATGTAATAATGATATTACGGTGATACATAAAATAAAATTTCGCGTCTAATTACAGGGAGTAATAATCGTTTTTTAGGAGAGAAGGCATGTTGCAAAACTAACAAATATGCACACATACACGACGATATATATCACTTTCATATTGTGATGGGATGAAAAGTGTAAGTTAATTATCCCTTGATCACATGCCATTAGAAATAATTAAACTACGTTTGACATTAACGCGCTTAGGTACAAAAACGGCGAGTAATTAAAGGATAATTGAATTTTAACGGTGGAAGCACAAAACCATATTTGTAGTTGTGCAATATATTTACTAAAGTATACAGGTATACCTATAACTTGGAGTCAATGTTCGATTAAAAGATGATAATCGATGTTGTTTATCGATTATTCGTCGTAGTCGTAGGTCGTTCTAATTATCAATTCAATAGTGATAACGTACTTGAAATAGTTATGGGAAAAATCAGTTTGCATTGGTAAGATAAATAAAAACGTAAGTAATGACCCTTCCTTCTTCTAGTAAAGACATTACGGAGTAGCAATATTGAATACGAATTGTATGTCGATCTGATAACGAGATATCGTTGACAAAGAGAGATTAAAATCATAATGAAAGTTATACGTAAGCGCGGCAAGTTAAAACATTTTATGCAGCAACGATATAATTTAGAATACATTGAATAATATGTAGAATATAATCAGCATATAAACATTGCGTCGGTTATGGATTGAAAATTCATGAACGATTTTCCACAACAACATTTGTTTACTTAGCCGATAAGTACAAATTATTAAACAGCTTGGATCGAGTTCTATCATCGAGACCGGTAGCGCTGCTCTGATACATTGTTATATGATCGTAAGTTCGTTGACTTTAAGTCAGACTCGATCAACCGTGGTATCCCTCCACCTCCCTACCACCAACATCACCATCGCCATCACCATCACTGCTACCACCTCCTCCTCCTCACGCACCGTTCATTCCCTCCGCCCGCGTTTAGATCACAACGACCTCCTACCCTTACCCCCCTCCATTGCCACCCGACCGCCATCGTGACCACCACCACCGCCGCCGCCATTCTCGTCTTTTATCGTCGTGTGTCAAGAATACGTATTATATTCGTATTATATACGAATTTTTCGATTCGTCAAAATTATTTTTACTTTTTCCTTTTTTCCACGATATATCATCAATTTTGAAAGTTTTCAACCAATCAAAACATTTATCCATCTATACATTTCGGCAAAAAAGTTTACTCAAGTTAATTCGTTCGTTGAGAGATACTTAACGAGTAATAATCTGATATTTTAAATGCGATCGACTGCTTTCTACTTTTCGATTCTTTAAACCGCAATCATTTTTTCACCGATATAAAGCTTTCTCTTCGAATCGTGAAATCGTATTATAGATATCTATATATCGTTTATGTTCTTTTAATGGGAGTCCTCATTCGATGTTACGATCGATGATATTAATTGACTTTCAAAGAGAATCTCTCTTAGAACAACGACGACGACGACAACGCATCGATTTCTTCGTGGTATAAGAACATACATTTCGCTTTCTTTTTTAAATCTCAATGTATATTGCATCATTTTTCGCGGTTTGCATAAAAGAGAAAATAAAAAATCGATAGAACAGAGAGCGTGTTCGTACGTCACACGATGTAACGAAGGTAAATGGCACGCGAGGGACCTTGACGAGCACACATCTAGGCCATAGACCTTGAACTTCATGTCTAGATCGCGCTTCGGACGTACAATTCAGCCGCCAAATTGGAAACTCACTCGTGTTACAAGACGTATCGGGCATAACGAGAGAAACAAGTGGAATATCTATCGTTTTACTCGGCAACAAAGTTTTTCAAAGCACAATGTCAAAAAACTAATTGAAAAAATTTAACACACTATGACCTGATTAATAACATATTTCATTCAATATATAGTTAATGCAGAGGATAACGTTGTCATAAATATTTAAAGATTACTCCTGTGTGCTGTGTTTTCTTTGGTTCAAGTAAATATCTAATTGGTACAAGCTCGAAAAAGTCCTTAGTTACCAGCTGGAAGACCGATTTTAAAAACAAAAATTGCAACTACCAGGAAAAGGATCGATCGCGAAGAAGTTCGATATAAAGGAACGTGGCGAGAGCGAGGTTCAGACGACCTTGACTTTAGTGACGTCACCGGATACCGTTGTGGATAGCGCCTTGCGAACTTTGTGAATGGCATCCGGGTGTGCGTGCGAGCACGCGTTCTTTCGCGCGTGGGTGCGTTCACATGCAAGCTTTACGTGCACGCGTGTGTATACGTTTCTTAATGCTATGTTGGGAGTACTCAGGTATGAGACAGTAATAAAGATTGATACACGAATTTAGGTGGACTCCACAGTCCGACCAAAAACGCACACGTATTTCTCATTCTCATTGTCAATCGTTGTCTTTTGCCATCGCTAATATTCTTGTATTTTACATAAAATACATTCTTTTCGAAAAATATCACATTAAAAATTCTATCGATCTTTCTAATTCACCAAGCGTTCTCAGAACTATAGTTATGAGACCGTTTAAATCACCTTAAGGATCAATAAGAAATTCTAGGTTTCGCAATATACATCCATGATCTCTTTTTACAGCATTTTTTACTTCCGCACTCTTTCCATGGCGCCCACGTATCCACGACATTAATGATCACCGCGCATGCGTGAAGGGGAAACTCATCGTATTCCGAAATACGTGATATCCATGGCAACGAGGATTAAAAACCGGTTTGTGTCCTTATATTTTCATCAGCCGATATGGATTCCCTATCGAACTTCTAAAAAGACTAATATGAAAATAGCGAAGGTAAGAACATTTCGGTATACGTACGAATGAGTATGTAATTATCGTAGATAAATCGCTAAAATACATAAGTATCACCACTGTTCATGTTTCTATAATCATGCCAATATTGCTTTCACTCACATTATCCTTTCTATATGTTATGAATTTAATTGAAAAGTCGTGAATTTTATAGAAGCAAAAATAGTGTTCGTATATTAAAAATCTTTATGAGGAAATTCATGACATATAACGAGTTAATAACGAGATATTCGCAACACACGATGAGATGATTTGAACGAGGAAAAGTGATATCGAATTAAAAGTTTATTTTTTCGTTAACTTGTTAAGATTATTTCGCGGAATGTGTAGCGTTGGGCGTGGGTGTAAAATAGAACATGGAATGCAAAAACGTTTCGGGGTAACGTATTAATGCCGAACAAAGAGCAACGTAGATCGTCCGTGACTCATTTCCGAGAGTGCACGCACTTCAAGGCCGATGAACAACAGACTTTTTGTTCTTTTTTGCCTTCGCCATTGCTTCGCTTTGCTTTGTACAAAGACAATAAGAATTCCAAGAGTTTATACTATTTTGTAACAATCATAAATGAAAGTATTTTTTAAAAACAAAAAAAAAGGAAAGAAAAAAAGTGTGAATAGAAATAAGAATGTTTTTTAATCGAAATGTAATAAATATAAAATAAAAATGTAAATTAATTCGTAAATTATTGTCATAAAAACAAAAGAAAGAACAAAAAAGAATAAAAAGAAATAAAAAAAAAAAAAAAAAAAAAAAGAAGAAACACGGAAAAATGTGAAATTTATATATACATTATCTCGGAGCATTGTTACGTGCGATTAAAAAACAGTCCCACCTACGATTTAATTTAATAATTACATTCGTATATAAGAATATATCCTCTAATATCGGAAGATTAGAAATACGAAAGTTAAGTAGATGCTACATTAATGCATATGCATTTACAGTAACGCGAATACTATCGAAATATGACAACTCTAATCTTAATGTGTATTTGATTTAGTAATCGCACACTTGATAAATTCAAAGGTTCAAAGTACAAAAAAAAGGTGATCGTTTTTGATCGTCCTTGAAAATGATATCGTCCAAAGTCAATCGAACGTGATCGTCATATCTAAATATTCTGTTCTATTAGTCATTCTGCGAAAATCAAACAGACGAGATTATGTGAACTTACAGTTTTTTGGTGAGCGTAATTATTTAATTTTGCATTTATTCGTTCTAGGAGATTTAGCGATTGAATGAAAACAACGAGTTATATTTAAGAATAAAGAGCTCGTTGATAGGGAAAAATAAGATCAAAGATCGTAGATCATATTAAAATAAAAATACGTCGATAAGTCGAGATTCTCTTGTCAGGTCTTACTAAAAATACAATCTTCGATTTAAGTGAATCAAAGACAAGGATAATATAGTCGAATACATTAAACATTTCCATTTAAATAGACTCGTTAATGAGAGGCGCGATACAATTTTAACATATGGAACATTTTTCGAGATCGCACGTTCAGACTTTAGATTACTATTTATCGCAAAATCCTGAATAGACTTTGAAAGTACTGAAATGATGGTTTAAATTTAAATACACGAATACATTTATAAATTACCCTCAATCAAGTCGCACAACATGAACTTGAAGTTCGATTGATGACAAACGAACAAAATTTTCGGCGCATTTCTTTAGCCGTATTCTGCTCGTATTTCATTTGTAGAAAATTCGTTTGATATAACATCAAACACAAAGTCCACGCCGTCGCGAAAACGATTGCGATGACTAATTAACAAGTAGACGTTAAAGCTAAAACTTGACCTCGCCTCAAGGAGTCGAATGCGTGGCACGAATCACTAACACGTAGAGTGGAAACGCATCTTCGGATGCACCTGAAATCCGTCCAATCGGAACGATCCTCCGAGAAGACACTGATGTACCAACGGGACGAGTCTCCCCGTGACTGTATTAAAAAAAAAACTCATAAATTCGTTTCTAATTTTTTGTCGATCGAATGAATATTCAATTCCGCGATGATCTTGTACAAGTCGAATCGATTCGATGTCACTTGAAAATTATCGAAGGCGGCACTGAGTTGCCAGCTCGAATTTCAAATAAAACCAATCGCATCCCATGATCACCATAGAAAGAAGGAAAGAAAGAAAGAGAGGAGACACGCCGCAGAGAGAAAGACTCGCACGGTGTGGAGCGAAAAGAAAGGTTAGGTTTGCACGGAAGTAGTAACATAGATAGGGAGGAGTGGGAGATAGAGAGAACGAGAGAGCTTGGGTGGGGCAACGGACGCCCCGCGGCAAACTGTCAAACTACGCCGGTTCCATGGCCGCCGGCCGCCCCCATGGTAAAACTGCATATTCCACGGAGAACCACTCGTGCTTGTTCTGGGTGTTCGTTTCCTAGCAGCAACGATGACGACGATGACGACGACACGAAACGGCGTCAGAGCGCGCGCGCAACACACAATATATACATATCTGTATGTACAAGCGGGCATTCATCTGCTGTGTATGTCAGGCGCGTGCGCTCGCGATGACACGCGGCGGCGCACGCCTTCGAGCGACCGGCAACGCAACGAAATGCTACCAATGACGATGACCACCACGAACCACGTCGTGTTCGATCAAAGCGCAACGCGGTCGCACTTCTTTCTAGGCGGGAGTAAGTGGAAAGCGGGAGTAGACAGAAGTGCGCGCGCGCGCGCGCGCGAGAGAGAGAGAGAGAGAGAGAGAGAGAGAGAGAGGCGAGATAAAATAACAAAGTAGAGTAAAAGAAAAGAAAAAGATAGAGAGAGGGAGGAGCAAATGATACTCACCATCATCTTGTAGTTGAGCTTTCTCGGCGCGGCAACGTTTTCCATTCTGACGGACATGCTAGCGGTATGTAGTTCCTAGCAGGTTTGGAACAACGATGATCTGGTAACAGTTGTAGTTGTAACTGTAGCTGTGTAGTAGTACTAATACTAATAGTAGTAGTAGTGGTAAGTAGCAGTAGTAATAGTTGTAATGGCAAAGGTGGCGATGGTGATGATGGTGTGGTGGTTGCTGTGCCACTACTAGCTATCGCTGTAAGTGCGTGCACTTCGTCTTGGCAAATCGGTCGCCGGTGAGCCTCGTTGCTCTTCCTCCCTTTCTCCCTCCCTGATAGTAACAGCAGGAAACAGTTCCTTGGGCGCACCTTCCTCGGCTTCGCTGCTTTCTACGTACACGGAAAAGATGCGGCTGCTTCACGTGCCCGCTCACCTCCACCCTTCGATACCACGCGCGCCACGACGCGGCCGAGAGCACCGTCGCACGGCTCGGCGGAATGTCGTATATCTCGTGTCGTACTCCCCCTGATCGCACGGCCGATAATAAGAAGAAGGGGCGAAGGGAAGGAATCGCACCAGAAGAGGGGGATACAGTCGAGCTAGTAGGAAGGGGAGGCAGCACTACCAGAGATGGAGGAGAAGATGGAGGAGGTGAAGGACGGTAATGGACGCGACGAGACAAGACGAGACGCGCGGTGGCGAGCCACCGGCTGGATGGACGGCTATCGTCTGGAGAGACGAAATCGGGGATGGTGCAGGGTAAAGGAGGAAGATGATACGTCGGTGGTACGGCGCGTATGGTTACGGGGATCACAATAGAGCCTTTAACGCACCGACGAAACCGAACGCGACGAGCGAGAACGATAAATCACTTTGCACCGTGGCAAGGAGTGGGAGAGAACGGTGGAAAGGGCGATGGAGGTACGAACGGATGGAAGGAGGGGCGAGAGCAAAGAAGAAAGAGAGAGAAAGAGAGATTGGACGGTGCAAAGGGGACGAGGAGACGCGCGCGCGAGCGTCAGCGCGCTCTGTCTGCTGCTATCGTACGATGTGTAAGAATATGTATGTGTATATAGGTATACGTACTCGATGAGCGTACTTATGATTCGCATACGCGCACAAGCTGCGCAAGTGTGCGAAGAAGAGAGAATGAGATATGTAAAGATCGAAAGAATGATAGATGAGGGAGAAATACGAAAGAAGAAAAGGGTAGAGAAAGCCGAGCCGATGGCGATGCGAACGGATGACGAGCGTCAAGAGGGTGTGTCGATCGTACACTCTTCACACTACTACTGCTAAACTACTACTAATACTTTTTTGCACTTTACTCCACGTCGTTGTTTAACACACGCACAATACCGGCGAGAGCCTAGGCCAGCCGCGTTGAGCGGACACGAAGTATGTATATGTAATTGTACGCGTGGTACGAGAGAGAGAGAAAGAGAGAGAGAGAGAGAGAGAGATAGAGAGAGAACACAAGATAGGTGGAGTGTGAGAGAAAGAGAAAGAAGAAAGATATCGAACGAGCTGCAAGGGAGAGAAAGCAAAACTACGCGAAATTATCCGCCTACTAGTCTGTCGATTTCAGCTTTAGCGACGGCTAGTGTATCTTCGTGATACAATCGTTCTTCTCTGTTTTTTAATTCTCCCGACAACTGTTTTCTTCGTCGTTTCGTATACACCAACCTTCCTCGTCGATCTTTCCGTTGTGGTCCGCAGCGGCGCCTTTGTAACTGTCTTCGTCGTTAGTCAGGCGTCGCAATATCACCTCAATTCCATATACTGTGATACCTTCTTATTCGTCCTCCGTTATATGCCAGCACCACTTTGCTTTCCGTCTCTTACGACGAACAATAGCACTATTTTTTATCCTTTACGTACTTTCCCTTGTCCGTCGCGTCCGTGCGTTCTTTCGCCACTTACGGAGTCCGTTTCCTCTTTTTCTGTTCTTTGATTCTCCCCCTTATTCTTTACGAATTCCGGGAATAGCACTATTAATAACGGCACGATACAAAAATATATAGCTTATTTCCCCTCTAAATAAAATAAATTACAATGTTTAATCGTTACTTCTCGTTAGGAAACATTTAAACTGTGTTGTCTTGTAGGTAGAGTCTAAGCTACTGCCCGGCGAGATTCGCCCATCTTGTTCGAAACTGAGTGGAGTCGTCACTTGGCGGCGCTGTTCGCATTACCACCGGTCGTGGGGCTCCAGCGGCCGCACCTGTCTGCATGGCCGCCACTCAACACGCATGGAAAGTCATGAACTCGTTAAAGCCCGACAAAGAGAGTGCTTTGCTGTATTCTATTCTTTCAACAAGGATGGAGAGAATTCGTTTGCTAACGAAATGGAAGGGGCCTTCTATATCTCGCAAATGAATTTTAGTTTGTCGCGGTTGGCGAACGTGTAGAGCCGAGCGTTACCGAAGATGGTCGAATGATGACGAACTTTGACGAATCAACGGTCTAAGGAGGGGACCCTCGGAATGAACGAGGAGAGGACGAGAGAACGAGAAATGGAAGGGGGAAAGGAGATGGAGCGAAGGACGACGCACGATGATGAAGGGAATGAAAAGGGCATGGGGGGAGGGAGGGAGGGGGAGGGGGATGGAGGGAGGGAGGGAGGGGGTAGGGAGAGAGAGAGAGAGAGAGAGTAAGCAGTAGACGCGGGTGGGACGCTCACCCCGGCGCGGATGTCCCTTTGCTATGCGGCAACGTGTGCATTGTACACGATTCTACGTGAAAAATGTGTACCTGAGAGAAGAATCCTTCGAGAGGAACATCGACTCCCCTGCAACACGATGTGTCGCGGTTGTCATGTCGGCAGGAAACTTTGCGTCAAGGGAAATTCTGCTTCATCCGCGCGCTAAAGAGAGAAAGAGAGCAATATAGAGCGGGAGATACAGAAGGGGAAAAGGAAAGATGAAAGTAGAGGGAGAGAACAAGAAAAGGAGGAGAGACAGATAGGAGGGTTCTTTTTTCGTAAGGCAAGATCGATTATCCCACGGCCCTTTGGTCGTCGCTCGAAGAACTTTGGTCGCGCCTTCTCTCGCGAGAAAGTCGCGTTATCGATCGTGGAACGACCTCGCTCACTTATACTCCCTCTCGAGGTCAGGAGAAATTTTTTGCTCTCTCTTCTACCTTCCCTCCGAAATCCCTTCGTGGTCGTTGACTTTTCGTTTCGATGTTACACGAAGCGAAATTGATTTTCCCTGCAGTTATTTCGAAGCGACCTAATGTCTTCACGACTGAAACGAATTTCTCATTGCGTTTGCTAACTTCTGCGTGTTTATATCTTTCGTACACACACACACACACACACACACACACACACACACACACACACACACACACACACACACACACACACACACACACACACACACACACACACACACACACACACACACACACACACACACACACACACACACACACACACACACACACAACGAAACAATATATATATCGTTTTCGCCATTGTATCAGTAAAAATTAAAGGCCGCCGATTGGTCGATCCAGTGTCGCGAAGCACTGCAGTTGGAAGATGCGACGCATATTTGTGATCGGCTTGAAATTCCTCACTGAATGGCGTAGAATCTGGTGGAACCGAATATTTTTCATTCCTCCTCTTCCATTATACTTCTTGCGCTTTTCTTCTCTCACTCGAGACACTTTTAATGGCCAACTTGTTTTTTTTTTCTTAATATTTTTTAATGAATTTGTTTCTTTTTATTTCTTTTTCTTTTTGTGCAGCTCGACAACACAAATGTCCCATCTCCTTAGGCATGTTTCACTCCTGTGATTGGTTGAATATAACAGAGGTCCTCAAACTTCATCATCGGTTCGTTGGCCGTTTCGACGAACTTAGAATCTTATCGATCGGCTACCCGTATAGCTTCCTTCACCCTCTTATTGGCGATTCTCAAATTTCGGAATTCACAAAATTTCAATTTTATAACCGATGAAAGATACATACCATGTTAACGATTGCGAGTGTAAGTATAATTGAGAAAATTGAGAAAACCCTAGCGTTCATACTTTGAGAACCGTCGTGTTTACGACCGTTTCGAAAATGTTAATAGGTCGTTGACGTAACCAGAAGCAGACCTTTCTCGTGCCTTGTTCCTCGATGCCAGACTCCAACATGTCATTGTAAATTTTATTGCATAAACATTATTTGCTCTTTCAACTGATATAAAAAAAATTGTTTAAATTCTTTTCGATTCAAATAATACGTTATAATTTTCTTTTAAAACGTGCTCGATGCTCATGTAGAAAGCATGTTTGTAAAATAATACAAACGCATGCGCGATTAGGCGTAGAATTATTTGCTTAGTATTCAGTCTTTCATATTTTTATTTTATTTTTTTATACGAATTACAAAGTTCAGATTTTGGGGTTATTATCTAGAACAAATTACTGTTAAATACAAGAGGTCGGCTACGTTTACTTATCTTCTTAACGTCTTCCTATCGTATCTCCAAATTAAACAAATATGTATATAAAAATGTTAATTACATTTAATCACGAGATAAGCGATAAAGTGATAAAATAAATTTGGAAAATAGCAGATTATCCTAATAAATATCTCCATTAGTACCTTATCTAGTCTTCCGATATCTTCATCTTAACGATTATTTTCATTGTTCCTTACTTTCTCTCTCTCTCTCTCTCTCTCTCTCTCTCTCTCTCTCTCTCTCTCCCTTTCTTTTAGTATCAGATGTACTTTTAATATCGGACAAAGGCTAAGGAACAATATGGCTCGTTAAATATTTTGATACTTCGAAGATACAATGCGATGACGCATACAAATGAGTCGTCTACTCTATACGATAATTCTTGATATGGCAAGCGAATTCAATGCGATCCGATGGAAAGGAAAACTTATTGAAATGAAAGTTTTCATCTAGAAAGGTTTAGGTACATACCGTAATATAGAAAATTTACCGTAATTTAAAAAATGTATCGTAATTTAGAAAATATTATATATTTTTAATGTTTATGAATCTATTAACAATAGGTCTACCTGTTTTATCTACCGTTTCTTTTAATTTAATTCTTAAGCCCGGTATCCTCCTCTTACCTGAGAATCATATATCATAAACCACGATAAAAGCTCAAACCAAGTAAGAAAGCAAAAAGGTTTTTGCTTTCAAACGATGTCTTTTCTCGTGTTTCTCACTCTACGTTTCTCTCTCATTCACTACGAATCCATGGACAAGGTCAAGGCCGCAGACTTCCATTCCTTGACATCCTTTATAATCTTCTACGAGTCACCATAGCTGGCCTGTTTCTTTATCTTCTCTATCTCTTTGTCTTCCAACCATAACTCATTCCCTTCGAGTTTAAATTAAGAATAAGCTAACGGGCATCGGAGATTACCGGTAAGTCCTTCTAACTGTATACTATCTAATTGTCCTGTCTAACTATATAGCTATTATTTCTGTAGAGTAGTCAGTGCAGTGAAGGAAGTATTTTAGAAATATGAACTATGTTAAAGATTTATCTTCTTTAATAGTGGTGAAGACAATTTTACAATTGAATCTTCCTAAACGATGATTTCCTATATATTCAACGACTCTATGCTGTATATATGTAAGTAGTACGTTTATATATCAATCTAAAGATAACGCAATGATACGCAGATTGATCGTTGGACAAGTTGCCTACGAGCAGGCACTTCAGTCGATAACTGCCGATAGCAGGAGAATGGAATTGGATCGAACTCCGCGAACACGAAGTAATCCTGTTCTCGACAAGAAAGGCCGTGGTACATTGATTCTCCTCCAACGTCGTCCCCAGAAATCCAATGAGTACGCCAAAATTCCCTAGGGGCAGTCGGGTCAACAGGAAGTCAAGGCCACACGGTCAGTTGCACCGTGGTTCGCCGTCGATATAAATAGATGCAGGCGACTGGTATCTATGTATCTATCTGCACGCATGCCATACTATCCACAGCGAATAAACATGGATAAAGTTTCGTCCAATGATGCCAAGAAAGCATCGTCGCATTTTTACAACAATGTTTTTTAGGAAGTAAATCGAACTTGTATTTATCAATGCATTTCACGATATTTGTATTTCTCAATTCATCTTTCTGTAACGTTCGTACTATATGTTAGCCTCAAAATTACATATATTCATTAGATACGAAAAATATGATTCACACAGAATTATTATGAAATACTCTTATTCCACAAATATATATACACACACGCACGTACACACGCACGCTCACACAATTTATTGATTCAAATCATTTCGAATATATCTTTCTAATCATTCAATTGAATTTATCTATGACAACCGATAATTTACTTATTCGGAAAAAGATAAAGTGCGGCAAAGAATATTTCGAGGGAAATGTGTTTTACAAGAAAAGAAGAACGCTTATTGATCCGATAGACCCTGGATGCACCGTTATGGCATCCGCTACGGAAACCGTAATCACGTCTCTTATTTTTTGTACGATACCACTTACGATAGAGAATGTTACAGATCCAAGCAAACATCATTGTTATATATAGATATATAAAAAATGATATAATTCCTATCAATAATAATTTTCTATTTTATCCTATTCAATTGACTCTTTGTATTGTGATCGATAAAAATTGATTCTCTAGCTTTCGTCGTCTAAACTATGAAATTCATTGGTTAAAACTGTCCATTAGCATGGATATATGAATGATTCCAACTTAATGCTCTTCTAGAATGAAAAGGTGAAAGCACAAGCTTTCGAAGACGTTATAGGCTGGGCTCGCAAAAATAGAAGACAGAGGGTCGTTACCATGGCGATCAAATAAGATGCATTTACAATAATTCCAATGTATAAGATGGGAACGGTCGATGCAGGTTGCTTCGTCCTGCTTCGGTCAGTGTAAAATACATTGCGGGAGAAGAACGAGATAAAAAGAAAGAGAAAACGTGTGTGTGTGTGAGAGAGAGAGAGAGAGAGAGAGAGAGAGAGAGAGAGAGAGAGAGAGAGAGAGAGAGAGAGAGAGAGAGAGAGAGAGAGAGAGAGAGAGAGAGAGAGAGAGAGAGAGAGAGAGAGAGAGAGAGAGAGAGAGAGAGAGAGAGAGAGAGAGAGAGAAAGGGCAAGGTACGACCTTTTCGAACGCGTTGAGGGCGATTCGTTCGGTAGAAGCGGAGAAACGAAGTCTGGGGGTAGGAAGGTAGATATGTAGGTAGTAGTCGAAGCTGTCGAAGAAGGAAAGAGAGTAGAGGGTGGAGAAGATAGAAGAGAGAGAAAGGAAGGAGGTAGGATAAGGGTAAATCGACGGGTGTAGCCGTGCCTTTTGGGGCAGTGGCCCTTGCCGCGATGACTCCGAGGGTGAGAAGGAGCAGACGAGGACCTACGCGTTATTGAACGGGCATTTCCCACAAAGCGCAGACGAGGGCAACCACCCCGTAGCGTCGCGGTGCAGAGTCCTCTCCCTACTCCCTACTCTTTACCCCACCTTCCGACAGCCCTCGTTTGCCTCACGTCTCACCCTCTCTCACCCTCCTTCTTCATCTCCCGTTCTCGCTTATGTCTACGACGCGTCTCCTCTATCCCTCTGTTTTCTCCCTCCTATCCTTCCCTCCCTCCTCCGTCTCCTTCTCCCTCGCCAATAGCTTACGCACGCATGCACGCGCGCACATACGCATGCATGCACGCACATACGCACGCATGTACACGTCCAGTTTCACGACGAGCTTTATTTCGTTCTACTTCGAACAAAAATCCTTTCTCTCTTCGAAGCTTTCGAGGGTTGTCCTAACGGTCTCTCTATCGTGGATACACCCCCATGTCCAAGGAAAAATGAAAATTCACATACCTCTTTCTTTCTTTCCTTCATTCCCTCGTGAATTCCGCTTCTTCTTCGTCTGAAAAAACAAAAACTTAGTGTCGTTTTAGTATAGTAAAGCTTTACAGATAAAGATGTTAAAAAATTTGACTTATTTTATTTATTCTCCAAATATATTTCGTTTTGACGGACGTACGTTATTTCTTCAAAAAATTTGAAAGATGTAAATACATTTCTTTATCTTGAAAGATGAAAGTTATGTGCGTATATTATGAAAATTATACTAAAATTATGCGAAAAGATATGTTGATATTTCTAAATTTATGGTTACATTTATCATTGCTTTTGATTGTTGCATCGTCGTCGTCATGATTTTATCACTATTTGTGACTATATCGACCATTGTATTTCCGATGTTATTATTTTTTTTCTTATCGTTTATTATTTATCAATTATATAATCATTAATACGTGATTATTTTGTGTCGGTTGATCGTTGTTTACGAAATCATTGAGACGCAAATGGACAAGAACTTCGATCATTGCATACAATTTACTCAATGATTCAGTAAAGACATTTCACTTTTAAAACAATCACGTATATGAACATTAGTTTGAAAATAATCAAATGATAGTACAAGGCCATCGATCTAATACATCGATAGCTTATCTCTTTTTGCCGGTAGTCAGGTAGGATGTAGCAGTTGCCTTTTTTACTGTTGAAATATCGAATGAACGTTCGTGTTACGCCCTCCAACGGATTATATTGCAAATAATCATACTGGTTATCGATAGTTCGTAACAAATACGTGAGTATTTTGAAAACGTAATGCCTACAGATGGCGCTCGATCGTTTACTCATCCTTTTTTTTACTGGTCTGGTGTAAGACGCCATTTTATAATAAACCGAAAGAACGATAAATGCAATGTATTCCAGCTGTTGTTTGTAACGTGTTTTAGCCCGGAGAATTTAAACATATACATAGGAAAGGATACGTAATGGCGGAATATTTGGCATCTATATTTGGTACTGAAAAAGACAAGTAAGCTTTGTGATAACTCCCTAAGTTAGCACTCTGTATACACTATTTTAAACACTAATAGGTATATTTGGTTCTTTGTTTTAGAGTAAACTGTTCATTTTATTTTAAAATCGGTGCTTGCCGTCACGGTGACAGGTGTTCACGAATTCACAACAAACCTACTTTCAGTCAGGTAAGTGATAGAAATCTTCATAATTCATTTTTTTAGTTCTTGTATAACTTATATAATGAAAACGTTTCTTTTTACAGACATGTTTGTTGCAAAATCTTTATGTAAATCCTCAAAATTCTGCAAAAAGTGCAGATGGTTCTCATTGTACGTACATAATTCAAATTTGAATCATAAGAATATAATCTATTTAAGAACATTGATTTTAATAAAGTTCTTTTTAATCCAATTACAGTAGTGGCAAATGTATCAGATGAAGAAATGCAAGAACACTACGATAACTTTTTTGAAGATGTGTTTGTGGAATGTGAGGATAAGTATGGTGAGATTGAAGAAATGAATGTTTGTGACAACCTTGGTGATCACTTAGTCGGTAATGTGTACATCAAGTTCCGAAGAGAGGAAGATGCTGAAAGAGCTGTTAATGATTTAAATAATCGATGGTTCGGAGGAAGACCGGTTTATGCTGAACTTTCTCCTGTAACTGACTTTAGAGAAGCTTGCTGTCGTCAATATGAAATGGGGTATGTATAGAATCTATTCTTTGTTAAAAATAATGAAACGCTTGTAAAATATATATTAATAAATTATTTCATCTGATTTTAGTGAATGCACACGTTCAGGATTTTGTAATTTTATGCACTTAAAACCTATTTCACGAGAATTACGACGCTATTTATATAGTCGTAAAAAAGGTGGCAAAGGCCGATCTAGATCTCGATCAAGATCACGTGGCCGTGATCGAAAACGCAGATCTCGATCGAGGGACAGAAGATCGAGATCAAAGGACCGTCGAAAGGGAAGAGACGACAAAGGTAGAGACGGCCGATCTGGAAGATACTAATAAACTTGAAAACAAGAATACCTACAATCAAGTAGCGTAATGCGCTATTAAACAACTTGAATTTTGAAAAAAGAAAAAATTAAACTTACTCATTTTTCTTTTTTTTTTAACAATTGTAACTTTGTTACATCATGCAGTTACTTTCTATATATGTTCTTACTTCATAAATGTATTATTTAATAAATTTGTAAGACAATAGAAAAGAATACAATAAGAAAGTTGTAAAATTCAATGCATAGTTACTTTTTTTTTAAGATTAAGATCAGTATTATTTCTTAAGACAAAAACTGGCTACTACTATTTAGGCATTTTTGCCTAGACTTTTGCATTAATATTGAGTCTATGTATCAATATAAATACATATGTGTACACATAGTTAAAAATATAGCGTTTAAATGAAAGATCGATGATTAATTAAATTTCGAATTATCCTTTTCAATCATTATGTTGGAAAAAATTAGTACTACTTTTATATTCCAATGACCTTAAACATATTTACGCGTAAGGTACACATTGTCGAGCAAAGCTATGATAATACAAAATATACAAAAGAATTATTTGTGTGTGTGTGTGTGTGTGTGTGTGTGCGTGTGCGTGCGCGCGCGCGCGCGCGCGTATATATATATATATAAGAAATGAAAACAATACAAAACTCAAGCAAAGCACGCTAAAAATTTGAAAAGGCTTACAAAAACAAAAATTTGGTGACTAGAAGATTTATGAAAAGTAATTACTATTTGCAAGCACTTAAAAAAATAATTGCGTTGCGTGATAGTGTGAAATATGGTGATATTACAAATAATTAAAAAAGTTACACTACATTTCAACCTATTAAAATAAAACTTATTGATATTGGATGTATTATATAAAATTCATTTATATATAAGTTCAATATGAGCCAATATTTTGAACTATATTAAATATTCTTAAGCTTGTAGCAAATCATAATTTCTTAACACAAATTATAGATTGTTCCTGTTAAGCGAATATATTTATAAAAACCATAGATATTCCTGTAAAGTACATTCATTTTGTACCAAAGAAAGTGCTTTACAGCAAATATTAATTATAAATCTATAAATTAAGTTTCGTTGATAAAATTTTTCGCCATTAGAATCACTATATACGCTGAGTTATAAGTATGCATATAACCACCTGCATGTTGCTACATGTATAAAACTATGATATGCAATTTATTATGAATAATAGTGTAATGAAATGCACGCTATATAGCTATTAAATACAGTTAATATTAAAACTATCTATATCTATTGTTTTTATTCTGCAATCCGACAACACATAAAATACGATTATAAATATGATTTTATAGATGTACGCACTGTACATCGTCAAAAGCTTTTGAATGTTCCAAAATGACTATTGCACGAATAAATTTTTGTCGATTAATTTGCGAGGCTGACAATACAATGCATCCTTCTTTTTAATCAGTCAGACGCTATGAAAAACACTCGCGATTATCAAGCAATGCATTTTATACATTAATTTAGGATAATACCACTAACATGATATTGTCGATAACGACAATTATGGTAATGGCGTACAAGCTGCGTTGTACTAAAATGGTACAATTGAGTCTAACAGAAAAAATGTATTTTGTGATTTATTCTCATTTGAATTTCTCCAAAATATACTGTATACAATATTTTACTTTAATTATAAATATGTACAGTCACACATTACGACGGCGCACTAGATTTTATTAAAAAGTCTGACTTTGCACAAAGCAATGTGCATCGTTTCACCTCGCATTGTCTTAAAAAGTACACTGTTTATCAATGAGTTTTTGGGAGCGCAATACTCTCAGTGTTTTCATTATTTCATATCTAAGCACAGAGGTATTAATTATTTAATTAACTCGATCTCTTACCATAACTAATAGTTTTAACGACTGATTCCCTTTGTCGCTTGCTGCATCTTGAAAATATTTACACTGCTTATGTTAATAATTAATGGTTATGATATTCCATAATAGATTCACCAGGATACGAGATCAACATTCAGGGGGGCTAATCAGCATAGACAATAAATTGCTGGTTGTCCACATCTGCAACTTCGACTTGGACGAATTGAGGTTGTTGAAGTTGGATTTGTTGTACTTGTCTTCCAATGGCATTTCGCGATCTGCGATGTATATACGTGTACATGCGAAGTTGTATTATATATTCTAGATAATCAAAATAAAAACGAAAACTTACTTAGCCTTGGCATGAGTTAATATGTGCGATTTAAGGTTCGTGGATTGCGCAAACTTTTTGCTACATCCATCAAATGGGCAAACATATGGTCTGTCACCTGTGTGGATTCTGACATGGGTACGCAAATTAAAGTCAAGGCTAAATCTTTTGCCACACCCTTCGAATGTACATTGAAAAGGTTTTTCTCCTGTGTGCACTAACTGATGCCTCTTCAATTTTGAACTTTCAACAAAAGCCTTTCCACACTCTGCGCATACATGTACTCTAGGACCATGTGTGTGTAAGTGCTTACGCATAGCACTGTTATCTCGAAACATTTTTGTGCAGCCTTTATGAGGACAAGCAATTGTACGTTCTACGCCATCCATAACAGGTGGTTTGCGTACTTTCAATTTATGTCCTGGTCTGGCAAATTCAGCTAGCTGTTTAGGATCTGATAAATCGAGACCTGGCATTCCATCAGAAACAGAACTTCCAGAATGATTAAACTTTGTATTTGACTTGCCAGTCATATATTCAGTATAATCTGGATCAGGTTCTGGATTAGAGGCTTCATCTGTAACATTGGATAGATCAAAAGTTACTAGAATTCTTTTTGTAATTATGATGCAATAGATTCTTCTTCTACAATGAGCTTCTACAATGATTCTGTCTCTTATAAATCAATGAGTATATCGTATATGTACTTGTACGTTTCTTCTAAATATTTTTAAAAAAAAGTTTGTGCATACTTTATCAATTTACGTGGATAAAGATCGTCTTAACAGGTTATCAAAATATCTGTAAATAAGAAACGATATAAAAGGTATGTCTCATATGTGACAAAATTCGTTTAAGTAATTTTTTTTTTTTCGTATAACATTATTTCTTTCACAAAGGCTAAGGGAAATTCTAACAAAGTTAAAAGGAAAAAACAAAAGGATATGGGAGGATAATTAATCGAGAAATATATGAAATTTTGAATACGGAAAAACGCGTTGAAAAAATGGATGAGAGAGGAGAGTGGGTGCGGGGGAAGAGCTCCATTACGCGTAGAACGACATTCCGACGCCATTTTACTCCTCAAGAGGTAAATTGAGCAAAAGAAGCCATTTTCAAAATATGGCTGCCCCCTGGCAGCATAATGGCGTTCCTTCGATCAAAACAAACAACGCAGACTGTCATCGGTGTGACTTCCATAAAACGAAGAAACGTGCAACCGATAGAAGTTATTCTTTTTAGCGAAGCAAACCAAATTGAAGTATCGATTGGGTAGACCTACCGGAAGTACGTTCCACTAGCGTACGTTGGGTATAGCCGTTAGAAACAAGCAGATAGTCGAGTTCATATAGAAGCAGCCGAACGAAAATTTGAGGAAGATCTACTTATCGTCACAATATTTGATTGTTTAAAACTTACCGTCGTCCGTTCCAGATGCCCACATTGTCACCGAGAATTCTCCCTCAAGGGTTTTGATTTGCACTTGCTTCTGCTCCCACTTTCTTGTTTTCGTTTCCGAGCCCATCTCACCGAATATAGCGTGATCGGACGTTCGAAATCTAGAAGCTCCACCTTTTCTAGCTTTCTTCGTACCCTTCCTCGATGGTCCAGGACTCGATTCGACATAAATGTCGTTCTCTGGTACGGGTATCTGATCGTACACGCTCAGTGGATCGGCGCCGACGATTTCCTCTTGCGTCTGTAGAATGATTTCTTCACGGCCTGGTTCCGGTAATGGTTGTAATGCGATCATTGGCTGTCCATCATCCCCTTCGATAGTCGTTTCCACCGTTTCGCAAGGTATTTCCACCGGTATTGTTTCGATTTCGACTTCCTGGATTTCTGGCTCCACTTCGGTTATTATGTCCGAGGACGCCATATTAATCTCCGCTGACGCCATGTTACTAATCAAAATGGCTGGCCTCGCACGGTCGCGCGACAAGCGGCCCTGCGACGTAAGTGTCACGTGATCGTCGACTCCTACCACCATTGCCGTAAGTACGAGACCCTCCTCGGTGCATTCTCGCGCCATCTTCTTAATAGTCGAATAAACGTGCGCGAGCTAGCGCAATTAAAGAACTCTACCAGAAGACCATTGGAAATATGTAAATTATTCGTATATCGAAAGCGCATGTCACGAGAGCACATTGAAAAAGAAAATGAATAGAGATGCTTGTTTTTACGATTGCATTGCGTTAGTAGTAAGGTGTGTATAACGTTCTATCGCTGGTTTCACACAGTCTTTTTCACGCCGAGACTTTTACTCGGAATGAAGGTGCCGGTATCAATCGGTCAAGTAGTTTTCTTTTTAGAGAATATTATAAGCTACTAAACAAATGCAAATCTTTCATTTTTCCTACGTTCCTTCCTCATTGTTTCTTTTCCACTATTTCACGACGTTGATCAATGTCTAGAAAAAAGAAATCTTAAACAATACCTTCCTATTTTTTATATATAATTTAGAAGATCATTACTATAAAAAGAAAGTATAACGATCACATTATTGTAAAAATGTTTCAATAATTGAGATAATCGATACCATGCGATTTCTTTCTTCATATTTTTAAATAAATCAAGAATTCGTAAATATTTGCACATCATTTTTTCCCAAAGAAAGATTACCTTATATTCTTGCATTTCTTCCCCTTATGATCATCATCGGATACAAATGAAGTACTTCGATATGTGATCTAGGTGAGAATATTAAAAATGATATAAAGCCACAATTGTCAATGTAGAGACAATCAGAGTCAACGTGCGACGTCTTACAATTAAACACAAAAGATTTACACAAATGCGAACAGTCTAAACTACATAAGCCGAATATCACGTCACGTATCGGTCACTACTCTGATACAGTAGCGCGATCTGGCGCTAGAAAATGTTTCAAAGGTAGAGAGAAAGCCCACCATACAATGAAATGCATCTGTAGAAAAATATTTCATCGGACGATGCACTTTTCCATTGTAATTTTTGTATTTTATTAATAATAATAAACTGCATATAAACGCGAAGTACACGAGATATACAAACAAATATGTAACGAACATTTATGTCCGTTCTATTTTATCGTATAAATGCTAACTTGCTGATAATCAGATTGACAATGTTTCTTTTCAAAGTTTAAGCTAGTAAAAGATAACACGTTAACAAATTCAGAAGAAAATATTTTGTAAACGTCAATGTGATACGATTAGAAAAAATAAATTTAATAATCTACTGTTTTGTTTACTTTATATCGCAAGTAAACAGATGTATTTTTTGTACCCATTTACCTGAAGAATATATTTTTAAAAATTTCATTTTTATTTATATTTCGTATATTAACCCTTTTTTACTGTATACGTGTTCGTGAGTAAGCTTCCTTCGTCCGGTGAACTTCGTAACCCATTTTGTAGAGTAAAATGTGTGTAATCTTATAAAATAATTTTTTAAATGTTAATAAAAACGAAATTTAAATGGAGGCAATGTTAAAATATCTTCATTATTATTATACGAATTATTTTCAGAATCAATTAATTCGTTTCTGAATTGATTTTTTTTTAAATTCCTTGCAAATGTCTTAAAAGTCTAAAATATTATTACATTTATATATATATATATATATATATATATATATATATATATATATATAAACTAACTTTAAATTAAAAAAAAAAAAAAAAATACGACGTATCAATATTCGATTTCTTCCAAATTCACCCGATAGTTTGAGAATGGCTTTATTATAATTTCTTTATAATGAAAGATTAATATTAATCTATTTTAACATATTTCTTACAATACTGTCGAACGTAAAAAAAAAAGAAACAAATTGGTGTTTTAATTCGTGATGAAACACAAAATCGAAATGATTATTACAAACGCTCGGCGATTGGTGCCAAGTACTTAATACCGATAAAAGTTGGTGCTCATATCGTTAGCTCGTTACGTGATGCAGGCTATAGCCGGCAATCGTATATACGAGTTCTTGCATAGATCCCGTCTAATGTCAGTGTTATAAATGAAAAAGGATTAAGAATTAAAATTGAAAAAAAATTCTAATCGATAAAGGTTTACAAATATACATATAGAAAAAAAATAATTGACAACAATCTGGCATGGAGTTCTTTATTTTTTTTTTATTTTTTTTTTATTTATTTTTTTTTTTTTAATAGGCATATTTATTATAGAAGTTTTATGTGTATATTCGTCTGTTATATTCTATAAGTCCCTAGCAATATTTTTTATGTTATAATATGTATATATGTACATATATACATATGTATACATACACATACATATGTATATATGATGTATGTACACACACATATATATTCATTATGCCAGCTTTTTCTTTTCGCGTGTCAATATGTGTGTGTGTTCTGTCATGTGTAAGTGCGAGTGTGTAAATATGTACGTAAGTACACATGTATTTATACGCACGTGTTCATCGTAGGTTACTTTTTATAGCACGACGGTCTCATTACATGTATACAATGTATGAACGACCATAGTATTCCTACTAATCTCCTGCCTATAATCTGTCCAATCTGCACTTACATTATATATTTAATTATTTATTTACTTATTTATTTACACTGATAACCTCCCCACTCCTCTTCTAATTTCTCTCTCTCTCTCTCTCTCTCTCTCTCTCTCTCTCTCTCTCTCTCTCTCTCTCTCTCTCTCTCTCTCTCTCTCTCTCTCTCTCTCTCTGCCTTTCTCTTTCGGAGCATTCACTTATCCACGCGTTATTATTTTAATTAATTATAAATTAGTTTAATTGTATTTATCTATCGTTCTCTTTTTTTCTTTCTCCAAGTGCATTATACATTTTCATCTCATCAAACGATACATTCTGCTATGTAAAGTAGAATGTGTTCATTCAAGGAGAGACATGTGTATCAGTTTTAATCATGCTAATTTCTTGTCGATCGTTTTTGCACACTCTTCGTTTCTTCGTTTCATTCATTAATTGTTTATACAACAGGACAAGAAAAAAAGAAAAAGAAAAAGAAAACAAGCGCAAGAATCACATCTTTCGCCTCACTTGCATACTCTCTCTCTTTCCCCCCTCTCTCTCCACCCTCACTCGCGTCCCCTTTTTTCAATTCTAACGGTAACAAACAAATTATGATTATTTTCTATATGATATATCTATCTATGGAAAACATATTAACATTATATTTAAAAAAAAAATGAAGAGAAAAAAGATCGCCAAAAATGATTAATTTATAACAATTACGCATGTGCGGTCCTCATACACAAAGTTATACAAATTACATTGGCAAAATAAAAATCAACTTATAAGAGTACCGCCATGCGAAAAAGGGATATTATATTCGTTTGAAACACTAAATGACAAATAGAACATAATCCTTGTTGTTTTTTTTTTTTATATATATATATATCGTTAACAATGACAATTACTGCCGTTCTTAATATTAAACATCTCTCTCTCTCTCTCTCTCTCTCTCTCTCTCTCTCTCTCTCTCTCTCTCTCTCTCTCTCTCTCTTTCTCTCTCTCTCTCTCTTTCTCTCTCTCTCTCTCTGATGCGTGCATCATCGTGGAATCATATTTCCAGCGAAGTATTATGTACAACATATTTAATTATATGAACATTCGATTATTCGTACTATATATATATATATATATATATATATATATATATATATATATATATATACACACATATATATCCTAAGATAATTAAAGTTATAGTCTCACGTCCTTTCGTTAGAACGTGCACATATTTAAGAAAGTCAAATCGTAGAAAACTGATTTAAAATAAACTATATATTTTTTTTCTTTTTTAGGAATGGAAAAGCACATTCGATTTTCTTATTTTTTTCTCTCGTTATTAAGTATATATCCGTCTCGACTCTTGAAGCAATCACGCTTTTCTCGCATACAGATATAGACAAGTTATAAGCAAACAACAATATTGACAAAACATACGTATTTTCGTTTTGAATAATCGTTCCAATGTAGTTATTATTATGTATAAGTTCAAGTCAGCCGATTCATTCTACTTTTCTTTTTATACGAATAAGGTATATTTTAATGAGAAAATCAGTTTGCACATTGTATCATTATAATCGATATAAGTAATAATTTTATACAATTCCCAGCGGCACCTGTGTTGTGTGTGTCACATGGATACATGCACAAATGATTCATTCTCATACACTACACTTTGCTCTTTTTTGAAGATTGTAAATAGCTAGTGTTAAAAAATAGCGCCTTAATATGCATACCACTTATATCATTTTCTTCCATTATATTTGTTCGGTATACTTTCCTAGGCTATAAGTCCTAAACTTTTTATGTATCTTTTTATTCACTTTTTCATTTGTTTCCTTTCGTCCTACCGTTTTTGAACTGCTCTCTTCGTTTTCTGTCTTCTTTCTTCTTTTTTTTCTTCTTACGATACGTTTCTTATTTGCAAAGATATAAATTATTAATTCTGTGTGTGTACGTTCATTTATAATAATAGGAAGAACCACAATACTCGCGCGCGTATTATCAGACTTGATTATCTATATCAGAGCTTCGTAATCTTCGAAATTTTCTTCACTTAAAATTGACCCACTCGTGATTGGTTTTTTTTGTTTTTGTTTTGTCTTTCCCCTTTAATTTGTTACCTAAATCTTGTGTAGCACTTTGGTTGCTTTTGCGGCGTTTCTTTGTTTGTTTGGTGTAAGTAGAAATATAATAATGCAACTCGTACAGTTTTCTGATCTTGGTAATAAGACAACATATTTTCAGTTCCATTGTGAGTGATCAACATCATATTTCAGAAATACTTCACGAGATATTGTAAGAAACACGTTAGTATTTTTTCAGCTTATTTTTATTTATTTATTTTTACTCTTTCTTTATTTCAACTTTGAACCATTTCAATGAATTATATATAATAATCTTGCATCGATTTCAATGATCTGTTTTCTATATACACATGTGTCATATATATAAACGGATCGAAATAGTGACGATGTTTGAATCTTACTCTATTAGTAATACATATATAAATAACATTAATTTATATTGTTATTAAAAATATGAAAATCTCTTTTAATCTTAAAAAGATTAATGCCTGATTCATTTTAACATCCAAACAAATAACAGATAACTAAATCATTTGGTAAAATTATTTAATAATAAAATAAAATGATTCTTTTTAAAAGTAAAATTAGTTATTAAATCGCAAATTTAAATTTAAACGCAATATTTTGAATTTTGATAATAATAACGATTCTTTGAGATTTTTCATTTTATTAATTAATTATCTCTAAAACGTTTAGCTCTGAAAAGAACTTTGGACTATTGAAAAGATTTAATAAAAAATAAGACTCTACTGCACTAAAAAGACTTAAAAATTTTCCGCGTTGCAAATTATGAGGATTAATAGCGCAATTATTTTTTTATTTTTTTTTTCTTTATTTTTTTATTTTTTTATTTTTTCATTTAAATAGAAAATGCTGAAAAACGATTGAGTGTAATTGTGCGCGAGTATATGTAATATATAGTCTAGAATTTCATGGTACAATATCAAAGCTAGAAAATAAAAGAAGATTGTCAAATACAAACGGATACATAATGACTATATTTGAAATACGCTATACATAATGAAGATAAAGATTAATTATTAATTATGATACAGAGATAAATGCAAGATAATTATTATATATAATTCATTGAAATGGTTTAAAGTTCAAATAATGCAAAAACAAAATAAATAAATAAAAATAAATTGGAGAAATACTACCGCGTTTTCCTAATCAATTAATTGAATAATTGACGATGATTATTTGAAATCTCTCGCGTTATTTGATTTTTTTTGTGAAAATTATTTTAGATAAGACCGTTATTTCAAATAACTATCAAAATAACAGTTATTTGAAGAACTTGTATTATCTGTAAATAACTGTTTATTTATCTTTTATTCGAATAAAAAGTGCCCAGCTCGTATTTCTTCTAAAACGATGCACCGTCAAAAGGTATCGGAGTTCACATTGCTTGGACCGTCTTCGACACTGGAACTATCCTCGGCTTCTTGTAAAGAAATGAAGAACGCCGTCAGCGTCATGATAGCTACACTATGGCCTTCATGTTCTGCCGGATCTTCACCTTTTTGCCATGCCAAGAATGCATCAGAGGAAATAATATTGTCTCCTGACAATTTGTTTATTATGTTCCTTAGTATACCTATAACACATAGAACATTATTGTTAATTACTTATGAATATTTTTTGTTCAATGTTACAGGATACTGTACGATTAAAACAATAAAACTAAACTTACCACATGGAAACTCGATTTTTGTCATATGTGCTTGAATAGCATAAAGGCATTGCAATTCTAGTACTTCATCGGTATCAACGAATCGATGAATTAATAATTGCAAATTGCTGAATATGTGCTCATTTAACTTCCAAGTTTCATTAAACGGTACTACAAAAATAATATATCAGTTATAAAAATGAAGAAATCAAATAGGCTTTTTTGTAATAGTTGTTAGATATTAAAATTTTAACAGTATATACCTATGGACGTTTCTAAAATGGCAGTCATCAATGTTCTTATGAATTTAGGATCCTTAACTCTACTACCAACATTTTCCTGTAATAAAAAAAAAAATACATTTTAATTTTTCTATGTCATAAAGACGAACTTCATATCCTAAGGAGGATATATCTTGCCATCTTATAAAAATACTTACAGTTATCCAACTACTTATTTCATCAAAAGTATTCTCTTTCATAAGCCTTTTCAGTTGTTCGTGAATCTGTTGTAAACTAAGCTCGTCACTGCTAGAGCTTTTGGCACTATTATAATCTCCAATCAGGAACTCTAAGTGCTACAAGAAATAATAATAAAAAGAAAATAATAATAATAATAACAATAACAATAATAAGTGAAAATAATATTCGTTTTTAAGATAAACTATAAGAAAATAATAAATGAAGTTGCAATGGAAAATCTTACATATTCCTTAGCAATTTTATCTATGTTCTCTCTTGACGGGTCGATGATATCATTCAATGCAAGTCTGCTTTGGTCCCATTTATCTGCAGCCCATTTGGATCCTTTTTCTTGGGATAATTTCGCTAGTAACTCTCCGAGAAGTTTTCCTGCACTACCTTGACTTCTTAAACTTACAAATATACTGCCCATTTCAGATAATGGCATTACTTCGTCTTTTATTGGATGAGCTGAAAAGAAAAAGAAATATCCAAGGTGACAACAGAAAATATATTTTACCATATTAATGACTTTTAATTCTATTAAAATTCAGGCCTGTTGAGCTATAAAATCCCGCATGGTATATCCTATGGTATTATATTAAGTCATCATAAAAAATTTTACATGATTCAGATGCTCTGTTCACATACTGAAATAACAGCACTAATAAGGATATAGCTTGATGAGGAGTAATACTTACTTAATATTTCTGCAAGGTAAGTCCAAATCTTCGGAATATCAATGATTAAATCATCTATAAATTCTAGAACTTCACTGAACCTACAAAATAATCACACTTGTAAATCTTTGAACGTTTACAATTAGTTATTGGGCTATACAAGATGTTAATTTTCAGTATCCTTTTGGCTATAAAAATAACATCAAGATAGAAGGTATCTTTTCTCGAAATGAATAATATCATCACTTAAATTTATTTAAATATATAGAAAGAAAGAAAAAAATATTTAGAACACAAATTAACCGTAACACTCACCCTGCTTTCAAATGTTGTAAAGGTAAAATATTTCGTGTAATCAATTGTGACATAAGTCGTG
The DNA here is from genome assembly GCA_918808275.2 of Dolichovespula sylvestris. Lineage (NCBI taxonomy): Eukaryota > Metazoa > Arthropoda > Insecta > Hymenoptera > Vespidae > Dolichovespula > Dolichovespula sylvestris. The sequence goes on from OU964966.1 coordinate 2,301,312, forward strand.
AAACTCGTTCTCGTTCAGCAGGAGATTTTTCAAGAACAAAATTAATTGATTCACGCACGAACTTTGTAAATGTAGTATTATCAAAAGTCTGGCTTACATCAGAGATAGCGTTCTGTAAAAGTACACAATACAATAGAATATTAATATTTGCTTGTCATTGTAAATAAATACAATTGAACGTAATCAAATGTATTAAGATGTTATAATAATCTGTCCTCTCTTTAATATACATAGTAACGAAATCATAGTAAAATAAATTTACTTTGTTATTACGATGTATTAAAGAGAAGGTATTGCATAATATAGCACGCCAATGACTCAAGCATCTCCTAAGATAAAAGAGATGGATCTAAGGGGCATGCATAAGTTAGAGAGTTAAGAACAAATGAAAAAAAGTATCATATGAGCCGACGATTATCAAAGTGTAGAATTTAAGTCATATATTTTTCGTCTTGATAGTTTAATATTTGTTTGAATAATTAAAACATTTTGTTTTGTATAATAACAAACAGCATAGAAAAAGTATATTTTTTCTTCAAAAAAAATTCTTTTATGTAATTTAAAAATGTTAAGAATAGCATATGACAAAATATAATTTTTAATATCTCAAGCAACTTAGTCCATTTTTATAGTCACATAATCACATTGAAGTAATAAAATATCGTTCTTGTGAGATTGATTACGAACTTACCTCTAAGATGTGTTCTCTTAAATAATCCTTCAGTATAGAATTAAACGCTTTCGTAAACGCTTCTTCTGATAATGGAGCCTTTAGTCCACTAGACACAGATTGTGATGTAGATTTCAAAGACGGTGTTGGCATCGACAAATTTTGACTTTGAGAATTATCTAACAATGAGCTCTCTCTACTTGACGATGCACTGCTGCTTAATTGATGGCTACCGTTTCGAGAACTCCTACCATCTATAAAAAATATATAAACGATTAAAGTAATTGTTTTTTAAATTATATTTATAGTTAATCGTTTTATATATAAAATCAGTATCCTTTTGGCTGTAAGTACTAACACCAAATCTCAGATAGATTTTTCTAGCAAAATAAATTTCTCATCATATTAAATAATATGTATAGATAAGTTAGATTCAAAAAAGTATGTGCTAACGTTTTTAGATTCATAATAATTCTCATTATAATAATCAAAAACATATTTATATCAAAAAATATCAAAAACATACATAATAATTTTTAGACACGTACCATAAGGAGATTTGTATTCACGTCCATAATCCCTAGGTCCGGTTGATCTTGATCTAATATATACATAAAAAAAGAAAATATTCTAAATGCGATTGGACAAAAAATTTTGAAAATATATACTTAGAAATAATACAACTTCAGAATAAATTTTAAAATCATATAAAGAATAGAAGATTCAGAAACTCTAGTCTGTTATGGGGGATCATCACATTATAAATATTAATCAATAATAATAAAATATGAAAAAGAAAGATATAATATATATACCCAGAAAGTTGAAGTGGTGGCATTCTCCTATCCTGTTCTATGGCAGTAATATTTTCGAGACATGCGAATTTATTAGAATTTATTGTCTTAGTGTTATTTGCGGAAGTCTTCCACATATACACGTTCCTACTACCCAATATTAAATCATCCACGGGAGTCTAAAAAAGATATTATTCATTCGAAAATTTTGCCTCTTACTGACTTTATGTTAAAGTAAATTTTATTTTAATATATCCCTCACTTACAGTTTTCTGCCTTAATTTTGCTGTTTCAACAGAATAGGTTTGCCTTGTTCTACTTACAGGCTGACTCCATCCACCTTCATCTGCAGGCCCAAATCCTCCTATAATACAAGATTGTAAAGACCTAATGTTTATTTAAAATTACATTATATTATTGTATCATTCCAAATACCAATATCAGGATATAGTATATAATTCATTCATTTTTATACTAGAAACTCTAGTCCAGACAAAAATATTTACAACATAATACCGGTTTTATTTCTAATCACTATATTTTTTATTACATTTTATTAAAATCTAACATCACAGATTAAATGCATTCAAACTTACGATTCCTTTTTCTATCAACATTTCGGTCATCTTTTCTAGGTGCGTTCAAAGGTGTATTGGTAAGTTGAGTATCCAGTCTTTCGGATTCAACTTCTTTTTGAATTTGATCTATCGTTTTTGGATTACTATCGTCTCTCCTTGGAATCCATTTATTAGCTCTTAAATCTATAACGTCTTGTAGCATAAAACGAATTCTAGAGCTAATTTTACCATGTCCACGACGGCCAACAATATCTTGCATCTTGCTAAAATATTCTTGCATTTCCTATTAAAATAATCATTTGAAAAAATTATATATATAAATTTTATATATAAATTATAATTTATATAATAAATAAATTATATATATAAATATGTATTTTTTTTCTTATGAAATTAATTTGTAATAGTGAAGAGAAGTATCCACTTACTTCATTTTTCCCTTTGGATTCTAAATCTTTCCCAACGGTTGTTAGTAGCTTACATAAACACTCGAGACTATCTTCGTCATTTTGATCTAATAAATGATTTATGCAACGATGCATAATGCCCGTTGTTAACATTCCTTGCTTGTAAAGTTCACCAATAAATCTACAAACAAAGAGAAATAAATATGATGAGAAAATATTTCTTAAAATTCCTAATCATATGATCATTTTATTCATTATAATTGTAAATGACTTACCGAATATTCCCTACAGATTTGATACGTATCCTACGTTCCTCCTCTTCAAGCTGTAACTGTAAATCCTTTTTCTTTTCCTATAAAAAAAGAAAAGTTAATGCAAATATAAAATAAAATTCACATTTAAAAAATCAAGATATATTAGGGATATTTTTGTCAAATTAAGCAATATGTTTAACAACGTACAGGGTCGCTACATTCTTCTATTTCTTTAGTTTTACTTGCTCTTGAAACTTCATCAATTGGATTCTTCTCAAATTCTTTTTGACATCGGCTAATAATCAGTTTCCTAAAAGTAACAGAACTTTCTGCTTGCTTTCCTCCACTTTTATCACTGCCAGATGCCTCCATCATAGCAAGTTCCTTACACATTAACGCGTAGGCAACTGAAAAGCTAGGTTCATCGACAGCCTGAAAATAAATAAATAAATAAATAATTCTTATCTGTTGTACTAATGCTTAATAATAATTCATTATATTATATTTCGTATAAATGAAATATTACCTTTTCAAAGACTAAATTGATTACACCTTGCAGTCTTTCTTGTGTATCAATTGTTAATGACCTAACTTGGTCAATTAAAGTATTAAATTTCTGTGGAGTAAGCTTATTTAAAACACTACGAACACGCTTATACAACGCTTCCGTTTTAACATCTTCCTCGCTTAAATCGAGTTGCTTCATTCTAGTAGGGCGCCATGCATTCTCTGTCTCTCTCAATTTTACATCTTCTCTAAGAGATAGAGAGACATGAATAACATTTGGTTTAGTTGGCTTTGATTTCCCTGAAGGATGACTCTTTCGATTTGTAGGTGGCTACATATAGGAAAGCAATGTTTATTTAAAATAAAATATCACTAAATATTATATAATATAATATAGATTTGTCCATTCAGTGAACGAAAATTTTTCGTCAAACTCATTCGGATCACTACTTTCATTCTTTAATAATTCATCATTAATTATTATTTCTATAGTGCTGCATTTGTAATATTTATCATTCTTATTACTTACCACACCACGTGCAAGTCCTGATTTCACAAATCCAGGGAATAACGATTCTGGCCTACTTATGCTTGTTTCTTTAAATGATCTGAAATCCATTGTACTGCGAATCTATAAAGAAAAAAAAAAAAAAAAAACGTGACATAGGAATATATGATTTTAACAATGATACACGAAAATAGTATAATAATCATGACTATTTTTACCTTTGTATTATCTTTTAAAACGACTTCTAAATCCGGTAGATTATTCGGTTTAATTTTACTATTTGGATCATCTTGAAGTCGTATTAAAAATTCACGATCGTAAACTTTTTTACCACTCTTATTTATCGGACTCCATTGATCGTCCTTATATGTATATTTTAGTGGTATAGAACTTTTTGACACAGTAATGTCTGTTGTTAGAGATTGAGGTTCACTTTGTTCGTTTAATTTTTCCACTGTTTGCACAGATGGAATCTTTTCTTCGCTCGATGCTTGAAACATAGAAATTTTCGTATTTTCTTCATTTTTCTGCGCTACTATTGTTTCTAGATCAACATCCTCCTTAACAATTGCATGATCAACAACATCATTAGGAACTGACTTCATTTGGGCATTACTAGACATACTTTGAGATTTTAGAATGTGGGAATTATCTTCTATCTTTGAAGATACTTCCTTAGTTATCTCCTTTTCACTTTTTAATTTCTCGATAATAGGAGTTTGAACAGGATCATTTTCCTTAATTATATCTGTTATCACATATTTCTCCACTTTGGGATGGACAGCGGTTGCTGCTTCCTTTTCCTTAAAAGACTCATAATTGTCTTTTTCTTTAATTTCTTTTGTTATTTCTTTAATAGGTTGTTGTTCCTGGTTATCTTTCATCGGTATAGTTTCTTTATTATCTATTTGTTTCGCTTCAGGTTTATTAATTGGAACTGTTGGACATTGGACAAATGCATCCATATCTGTGCCTTCTTTTTCAGCTCCTTTTCGATTAAGCTCGCGAGGTTTGAGCTTATTTTTGCTCTTTTGCTTTTGCATGGCTTTACCTTAAAATAAAATAAAAAAATACAGAAAAATTTAGTTAAATCATGATTTTCTTTCACATGGATATAGAAAAAGGTTTGCTATAATAAGGCATAATTTTCATTGTCATTAGAAAACTGTTACTTATTGCAACAGCAGCACCATTGAGAAGTGGTGCACAGGCTGCGGTAGAAAAGTGAGTATTCCGGCCAACAGCCAAAGATAATTATAGACACAGAGTAAAGTACACTACATAGCTTGACTTTTTACACTTGGACTTATCTTTATTTAAATGTGTTTCAATCATTAACAAAATAATTCATGATATATTCATTATGAACTTCCTCATTAATTTTACTAATTATATTGCAACATTATTTTATTTCTTTACTCAAAATGACTAATATCACGAATCGATTCACCGTTTCAAAATAAATATGAACACAATGGTATAACAGTACATTACTATTTCTTAAACTATATATTCCATTCATTTTTAACTTTCATTTCTTTCGTACAGCACATAGAAACATTCCAGTAAAAGACATATCGTTAAATGACAGACTTAGAAAGAAAATAGAACAAAATAAAGAAGAATAAAGACAATTAATTAAGTCCTTCTTTTCTTTTTATAAAATGCCAAAAAAAGAAGGAAGTGCACTCGCATGCAAGATGGTTCAATGTACCATGATCCCTGGAACCACGTCGATTGCGACTCCTTGATCTCGAGCCACTGGTCGCTCGAATTCTGCTACTCATTTTTCCCTCTTTTTTCTTGCTTTTTTTCTTTCTTACTTTACGATTTTTCACAGTCCAAACAATATGACTATAATTATTCTTATTCGCGCGTCATTATAACGACAGTATAAAATAAAATCGTTATTCCTCATTCGATCTGATTAAACGTATTAAACACGTATATTATAAAAATTACATTGTGTCGCGATATTAAATCCACCGCACAAAACTCAAGTTTCACTTCTCTCACTTCTTAGAGACTAGAACACCGATTTAAGACTTATTTATAAACCGAAGATCGAGCCAAAAACGGTAGTGCAAGACTTCACGATTTCCGTGAGGACGTTGCAAGAAAATAAAAGAAGATTCATTTCGCTATATAAAAAATATACTATGAGAAGTAAAGATAAAATACAACAAATACATTAGATCATACACCAAATTTTTCTAACAACTATCACCACCGGATATATATATATATATACATATATATACATATATATATATAAGCATACACAGCACATATATATACATAAATATATGTATATATTTCGTTGAATCAAAACGATTTGAGCGCTTTTTACGTTATTATAAAATCCCTCTTGTGTGATAATCGTTTAAAAAACTAAGAAGAATTCTTGGCAGAATGTTAGCACGAAACTAAAGAACACTTTGGAAAACACTTGGAAGGTATCCCCGTACGGCTTTTACGCATCTATTTTAACCTGTGAACTGGCGCACACCACAGACGCGCGACATAGGATTTCTTAAATTAGTTCTGTGCGCCGGTCGTATGACTGAGCAAGCGCACTAAGGACCATTTTACACATGTAATCTAACCTACGCGTAGCAAGATTCTGAAAGATCCATGTGATTCATAAGATAATGATAAAGATGATGATTATCATTCTTCTGCTTCTTTTTGTTGCAACGAAAATTATGTCATTCTATTTCGATCATTTTTCAACAATTTTAACTTTCTATAAATCCATATAACTATTAACCCGATTAACTAGGGAAGAATTGAAACATAAAATTTTATTATTTATGCTTTTTACCAGGAGAAAAATAAAATCTTCATGACGAATTAACTGTCATTTTCAGATTAAGCAGGTAAAGTCATAACCACTTATATGATCTGCTATAATTAATCAATTTTATTTCATTTTATCGACAGAAACTTAACATATTGTTAACAAGTAACGAGTATACTCGTGTTTTTTAACGCATATGCGTAAAAATTATGTGATTATTAAATGTAATATTGTGTAAGTCGTTAATATAGTATTTTAAAATGTAGTATAGTGTAGTATCGTTTACTATATATCTTGACTTTTTAATTAATATTTTAATAATTATTTTAATAACAATTTTAATGATTTTAATTGGATTACATGAACATGGCCATTGAAATGCATTTACTTTTTCCATATAATATAGTTGGTTACTAATGCACTAATTGTTACTTCAGATCTAAATTTTTTCAAGCATTTTTAAATAAAAGTTATACTTATATAGTTTATAGTTTACTTATACTAGTATAAGTAATACTACAATTTTTACATTATATAATTTGTTCGTAGATACAATATTGAGTTATAGAAATTTAATAAACTAGCTTTTGTTATGAACTATACCACCAACCAATTATAATGAACAAAGGATATTATACACTGTGTATATAAAGTATGTGCTTAAAAGAGAGAGAGAGAGAGAGAGAGAGAGAGAGAGAGAGAGAGAGAGAGAGAGAGAGAGAGAGAGAGAGAGAGAGACAAGAAAAAAAAAAAGAAAAATATCCCGATCAGAAACAAATGGCGAATAATTAATTGATTTATTTAAAATGGATAATACAACGGAGAGTACGATCATGGTTCCTAGTAGCGCAAACATCGACCACGAGATGCCAGTTAATTCAATACATGAAAGTAAGTTGAGTAAGATTTTATAAAAGCAGGTCGAGGTAGCTATCTCAAAAGAGCATTGCAATTAACGTACGCATGAGATAGAAATTTTTTCTTTCTTGTTTACTACTACCTCTTATTTTTTCGCAGTTACATAGAACGAATGAAATGATTGGCCTGATATTTCTAATATTTAAGATTTACCGTATGGTAAAGAAAAATCAGATCTTTGATTTATCACGATATAACTTTTTTAATATTTGTTCAAATATTTATATACGATTTATCTATTTTTTTCCTTCTAATATAACTGTACATAAACATGTATATATATATATATATATATATATATATATATATATATATATATATATATATATATATATATACATAATCTATATACGAAAGAACAGAAATAAAATATAACAATAATAAAAAAATGAATAGAAAATGTTTTTAGAATGATATTTTTAAGAAATATAAAAATGGATCATGGATCATGAATCACAAGGGCAACACCTTCAATGAACTATGTAAATCTTTCATGCGATTAAAGAAGTTTCAAGGTTATCGCCGAAAGACTGAAAGTATTTTTTGCACAGACATGACGCGTGCTCTTGTGAAACGACTTTAACGGAGGTCCTCTAACCGTAGCCACGCGTATGCGTGACTCGATATACGTTCCCGGCCATGACCCCATGCGTGCTACAGACCGTTCACGGCGCATGCGATTTTTTTATAAGAGAACGACGGACGGAGAGAACGTCTGGAAACAAATTTGAAGTTACCATCGACAACGAGTTTTATTTACGATTATTCGCAATTTTTTTTATTTTTGATACATCAAACGAAAAAAAAAAAAGAAAATGAATCTAAAAAAATTTAACGATCCACACGTATATTTTTTGAAATTTAATTACGAATAAGAAAATTATTTATACAAAAAATTGGTATATTCGAGAAAGTACAAATTTTAATTAAAAAAATCTATTATCTATCATAATTCTTCATTTTCTATTATTCAAAATACAAGTTGATAATCCAAAAAAAAAAAAAGAAAAAACGATTAAAACCATCATCATTCCAACCAAACCCATGAGGTCCATGTTCGATCGGCCATGTTGTTTTAATCGCACTCGTGATCTCGTATATGAATATTTTATAATTAAAAATTTTTCAATAAGATTTTTCTGTGATATACTTGATAACACTACTAAACATAGCGATCTTTTTTCTTTTATATAATCCTTTATAATGAGCATATGTTTAGCTAGCCATCGATGAATATTCTATCGTCACACTGTACTTTCGAGTAAAAGGCATGGCGAGAACAAAATGTCGGGTCCACGTTGTCGGCGTGACGACATTTTTGGTTAGTTTTAACCATACGAATAATATATTAAAGGAATGTGTGCTTAGTAACTGAAGAAATATATTTTAATATAAACAGATTTATATGTATATGCATATGCAGACAATAAATCATAAGTGCGTATATATATGTACATACATTTCGAGTAGACGGAAATTTGCCTGGTTGTTCTGTCACCGTTGATGTCGTCACATCCGCTTTGAATTACTTCGTATTAAATAGTACGATAAATGCGACACGTGTTAAATATAATAAACGCACTTTTCTTTCTTCAAGGATTAAAAGGAAGGATTGAAATATTTGTTCAAATTCGTATAAATATAAATAAAATGAATAAAAAATAAAATAATAAAAAAACTAAGAATATATGAAAAAAATGTGATGTGCGAGAAGCGTGTAAAGGGCGCTTGTCGGTGATTAAATAAGAGAAACAAAAAATTAAAAAAGAAATATGTACAATTGTTAAACTTCTTATAACATAAAAGTACGTAGAGACCAGTTCCAAATTTAAGTAGAAATCCGTTCAAAAGCTTGGTAAGAAAAAAGAACTTGAAAAATATTACGAGTTAAAAATAAAAAATGAGGGTATGTATAAACGAGCGAATGGACGGACAAATGGATAGAGAAGGACAAGGAGAAGGAAAAAGGAAGAGGAAACAGGAGAACGAGACGAAACGTACCCGGCTGGTACAGCACGTGCCGGCTACTGGAAGACCCTCGACGCCTGCTCGAAGAGCAAATCGTCAACGTCTCCCTCCAGCGACCGAACGTAGCACCACTCTACCTATCGGTTATATTCGGGAAGTTCCGCGCATTCTCGTAATTCGTCGTCAACCAGTTTCGCAGCGACCAACCAGTTTAGTCTTTCTCGCATCTCTTTGTGTCGCGTTATATTAACAGATTTTGAATTATACCAACTTTCTCACGAAAACGCGTGCGCAAAAAATCCCATGTATAATAATATTTAAAGAGAAATAACTCCTTGTAACATTTCCAAATCAAGAGAAACAAAAACGAGCAAAAAATATATCGAACACTACTCATGATACATGTTTGTTAATGACTTTTTTGTATTTTAAATTATTATAATTTACTCTAACAATGGTTGTCCTTTCTATGTACTCTTTAATTATAAAAAATGTAAAATTTATTTAAATTTAATCGATTTGAACTAGAGTATGCTAATGTTTCTTACATTATTTATTTAAAAACAATTTCTGAAAATGTAAGAAATAATGTTAAAAACTCACCTTTCTTTTTGTTTCCCATTTTGATTAAAATAGAACTACCACTATATTCAACACGAATATGGAAATTAAGTTTTTATACGAAAAACTTTTGTTTAATCATGAAAAATGCACTACGACAATACATTTCAAAGAAATTTTACAATGAAATATAAGGGAGACAAATAACACATCTTTTGATGATTAACCAACCATACGGTTGTTTTCAGCAACAAAGAATCACACGAACGAGAAAACATGATTCTTTTAATTAGAATATCCACTACGTCACGATGAACATCTTTTCAGGCATTAACCGTAATATTGATATATGCTCATCATCCAAAAAGAAAATTTTTTTTCTCGACAGACGTAAACAAATTGTTATTCGTACATTAAATTCTTATGAAAATTTCTAAAATATTCATTGTTAGGCGAAATAACACGATGCAGCACAAGTTGAAGAACGTTCTCTTTCTATTAATGTCGACGCAATTCACTACCCCTTCGAAATGTACACGCGACCGGTATCAAAGAACTAAAGACGGGCGCATGATTTTTAGGTTAAGTTCGTTGAATTTTTCCCACACGTTTCAAAAACCCACAAATCGGCCAACCCATACCACACCCGCTTCTACCATCTATTCACCCTCTCTAAATGAACGTATTCTCTCTCTCTCTCTATGTCTCTCTAAATATTTTTCGCATTCTTTTCTACTTCTCTCTTTACTTCCCGTTCGATTCCACTTTCACTCTTCTACCTCGCAATATGACGACGACAATGACGACGACAATGACGACGACGACGACGACCACGACGACAACGACGACGACGACGACGACGACGACAACGACGACGACGACGACGACGACGGCCATGCACAAAATTTACTCAAGGGAGCTACCTTGCCAACAGAGGGCGGGTAGTCAATAATGCTTGGCACAGCACACATGCCGACATCCGCAGTGTCTTTTAGTATAAAGCCCGTTCACATTGAAACGAATAAGAAAATTTGGAGTCATAAACTAAACTAATTTCATGTTAAATTTCACGAAAATTATTTTTATATTATTCGAAAATACAACCTATAACTACTTCGAAATTTAAATAACGAAAATAACGATCTTATATTTACTGCAATAATAAATTTGCTGTCGTGTTTGTTATATGAATGACGTGTATTATATGCCATATTGATCTGTTCGTAAACGATCTCCACAAAGATAATCATTAATTTTGATTTGGAATAATTTCTACTGCTGGTAACTATAAATAATTATCAAAGAAATGATGAAAAATGATCAAGTTAAAAATAAAAACTCACCATCATTTTGTTTATGTTGTAAAAGTTCGTTCCTGGCAACCACATTGGGCTCCTGTTCCGTTTTATCTCCACTAGCATCACCATTCGTTTTTTGATGATGATGATGATGATGATCAGGTTGATTATGTGTTGGTGCTGGGGTCGCACCTCTAGAACTAACGCTCTTCTCTCTCTTTTTATCCTTTTGTTCTCTGGTATTTGAAGACAGCTGCTCATTGATAGGGTTATTAGTAGATTGGCCATGATGCGATTGCGATTTCCTCCGTGGTGGAGAATTCGACGACGTTTTGCTCGAAGGATTGGAAAATGGTTCTCTCACAAGAGTGGGATTAACACTGGGTGGAGTAGAGGACGATTTGCTGACCTCTGGCACAGTCACATTCGGGGCAGAATGTTGTTGTTGTGGTTGATGTGTAGGCGGTGGTAGTTGTTGCTGTTGGTGATGGTGGTGTTGTTGTTGTTGCTGGTGGTGGTGGTGGTGTTGATGATGTTGCGGTGGCGCCGGTGGCGTCGGAACATTAACCGAGGAAGGACTTGTGGTACTCTTTGTTTCTTGTTCAACTACGGGCGTAGCAGTAGCCAACGTAGTGACAGGCTGTGTAGGAATAGCATCAACATTTACTACGGCTACAGTTTCCTCGCTGCTGCTTACAGTCTTTTTCTCTCCTCTAGGATGAAACTCTTTTGCGAGAAGTTGCAATGGTTTAGACTCCACTGCCGATTTAATCGCGCAAGAGGAGGGAGAGGAAATGGAAGCAGACGAGGAGACAGTAGCCAAAGGCGTAGAGGATGAAACAGATGAGGGTGCGGCCGATAACGCTAGACATGGTGCCGACGGAGTAGGAATTATCTCAATTTGAGTAACGTTATTAGACGTATCCAACGATTGACTACACAACGCGTGCACCTTGCTTATATTTTGCGTAGGTGTTGCCAAACCGTCGTTGTTGTTGCACTGATTGTTTATATCGTTAGAATTTGTTTGAATATTCGATAAACTTGGTGTCGTGATTTGTGACACGAAAGTTGTTTCTGGTGCGGTAACGGCCGGCACCGGTGAGCCGGAATCCGAACTCTCGGTTGCGGCTTTAGCAACGCGTGCCGCAAAATCGGCCACCACCTCTGCACCGCTACTATTCTGTAACAATCACCAAATCTGCGTGATAGACGGCTGAGACGTAGTACGCGCTAAAAATTATGCAATAGACAACCAAAAACTCTTCCCAAACTCAAATCATACTGTTACCACTTAAACAGAAATCATCGACAAAAGAAACAAATAAATGTGCAAGATATTATTCTACGTCTTCTACCTTTTTGCCATGTTTATATGCAATCAATTAAATAAAACGTACGTGCGGAATATAAAGAAGCAGTAGAGCTTGTTTTATTATTTTACTCTACTTAATTCTGTACAAGTTTTATTCGTAATCATTAATGATACTTTAATCCTCACTATTGAAAATTTATTACTTTCCTATATGCAAATATATTATGCAAAATAATATATGCAAATTTATATGCAAAAACATAAAGTAAATTTGTAAGAATTTTAGAGATCAAATCATGGCTCGGGTATAAACGTAAATATAACACGAGCAATTGGCTAAAAAATCATTATTCTTTATTAAGATCCATAATAATTAATACAGAGAATTCATTTTGTTTCTTTAGCCAATTACTTATGGTAAGTAATTGAAATATAAACGCACCTGTAATTGAGGTGTTTCATGATTACTAGATTCTGTACTTTCGACAGTTGCATCATCGTCATAGATTTCATGACTAATATTTTTACCCGTACTAGGATTAACGATATCTGTTATGGCCTTTTCTCCTCTTGGCCTTCTGGATCTAATTGAACTACTTGCTCCTGCTGTACCTCCGCCATTATAACCCGAATACACATCTGAAAAAGAACAAAAATTAACACGTCTTATTAATTTATAAATTGCATACATATATTTATTATTTTAATGTAATCTCGCTGAAATTTTTTATTTAACTTCCGATTTATTTTTCATGGCTTATTAACGCACGACTATAAATTACTATATGTATAATACACTAATTACATACTTATATATGAACAATGTGATTTCGAATAATCGTAAATAAACAAATAAACAAACAAAAAACGTAACATTATAATTTTCTTATTTTATAAAAATGAACAGTATCAATAATTTAAGTATTCGAATAGCATAATATTTTTGAGTTAATTGTTTTGTCTTGAATAGATATATGAAGGAAGCGGATGTATATAACCAATACTAACAGATATTCGAAAGATAATTTCAAAAATCAGAGAATCACAAACAGCTATACGATTTACGAGTACAAATTTATATACTTTTGTTGAGAAATGATCACTTAATCATAATTACTCAAAATATAAAGACCAATTGAAAAATACCATAAAGTATTCGAATATTTAAATCTGCGATTAATATCCAGGATAATCCTGGTAAAACACTTGTTACGAATAGCACGATACGTCACGATACTCTTGACAAAGCACCTTTACTGTTTACTGTTGTTTAGAAAGTGTACTCTACACAATTTATCTTATTGTACTACACATATACATTCATATAAACGAAATATATACAAAATCTGACTTTTAGATCCACAATTCGTAAAAGCACGATTTCCTTAGAAATATCTGATTAAACATATATATCACTTATACAAGCAAAAATATTCCAACTTACAGGATACCTATGACAAAAATACTACTAATGCAAAGATTTAATGTTACTAACTGCATTGTTCTTACATGGTTTCAATATAATAATGTATTTAATTTGTTGAATATACGAAATAATTTAAGTTTGAAACATATATTTAATATATCGATAAGGTATTATAAAACTTTACCATTATATAGTCTGTATATTCCACTCGCAACAAACATCGTTCACAAATAATTAAATATTCGAACAATTTAAAGTTCAATCACAAAAACGACGGAATAAGACGTCTTGCCTATCCGCTGGCTTCTAACGAACTGACAAAATTTCAAAATGCCAATACCACGTTACATTTAAATTACTCTTATTCTACCTGACTGTACAGGTATATTCCTTGACCGTACCTTTATAATCACAGCCCTAAAGTATTGTTCCTTTCATGAAAATCAAACCGTAATAAACCAACATTCAATTATTTATATTCAAGAGTATACAATAAGTAACAGTACATTTATTACGGTTAAAAATCAAACATTTCCGAAATTTTTCGTTTAACGTAATGACATTTTAGGACATTCGATGTCAGAATAATTTTATTACGTTTTAATCTTTCTTTTATTAAATTTTTTGAACTTCTATGAAAAATTTCGAAACTGCATTTGGATGTCCTATTTATCTTTTAATAAGTATACTTGTAAATTATATTATATAATTGCATCGTCCATCAAATGATTTAAGTATGAAAATATATATATTCAATTTGTTAAATATATATAAATAATTTAAGTTGAAACAATATATTTAATATATCGGTAAGGTATTATAAAACTTTACCATTATAAAGTCCGTATATTCCACTCGCAACAAACATTGTTCACAAATAATTAAATATTCGAACACTTTAAAGTTCAATCACAAAAACAACGGAATAAGACGACGTCTTGCTTATCCGCTGGCTTCTAACGAACTGACAAAATTTCAAAATGCCAATACCACGTTACATTTAAATTACTCTTATTCTACCTGACTGTACAGGTATATTCCTTGACCGTACCTTTATAATCACAGCCCTAAAGTATTGTTCCTTACATGAAAATCAAACCGTAATAAACCAACATTCAATTATTTATATTCAAGAGTATACAATAAGTAACAGTACATTTATTACGGTTAAAAATCAAACATTTCCGAAATTTTTCGTTTAACGTAATGATATTTTAGGACATTCGATGTCAGAATAATTTTATTACGTTTCAATCTTTCTTTTATTAAATTTTTTGAACTACTATGAAAAATTTCGAAACTGCATTTGGATGTCCTATTTATCTTTTAATAAGTATACTTGTAAATTATATTATATAATTGCATCGTCCATCAAATGATTTAAGTATGAAAATATATATATTCAATTTGTTAAATATATATAAATAATTTAAGTTGAAACAATATATTTAATATATCGGTAAGGTATTATAAAACTTTACCATTATAAAGTCCGTATATTCCACTCGCAACAAACATCGTTCACAAATAATTAAATATTCGAACACTTTAAAGTTCAATCACAAAAACAACGGAATAAGACGACGTCTTGCTTATCCGCTGGCTTCTAACGAACTGACAAAATTTCAAAATGCCATTACCATGTTACACTAGAATTATTCTTATTCTACCTGACTGTACAAGTATATTCCCTGACCATACCTTTATAATCACAGCCCTAAAGTATTGTTCCTTTCATAAAAATCAAACCGTAATAAACCAACATTCAATTACTTATATTCAAGAGTATACAATAAGTAACAGTACATTTATTACGGTTAAAAATCAAACATTTCCGAAATTTTTCGTTTAACGTAATGACATTTTAGGACATTCGATGTCAGAATAATTTTATTACGTTTTAATCTTTCTTTTATTAAATTTTTTGAACTTCTATGAAAAATTTCGAAACTGCATTTCGATGTCCTATTTGCCTTTTAAGAAGTATACTTGTAAATTATATATAATTGCATTGTCCATCAAATGATTTAAGTATGAAAATATATATATTCAATTTGTTAAATATATATAAATAATTTAAGTCTAAACAATATATTTAATATATCGGTAAGGTATTATAAAACTTTACCATTATAAAGTCTGTATATTCCACTCGCAACAAACATCGTTCACAAATAATTAAATATTCGAACAATTTAAAGTTCAATCACAAAAACGACGGAATAAGACGTCTTCTTGCCTATCCGCTGGCTTCTAACGAACTGACAAAATTTCAAAATGCCAATACCACGTTACATTTAAATTACTCTTATTCTACCTGACTGTACAGGTATATTCCTTGACCGTACCTTTATAATCACAGCCCTAAAGTATTGTTCCTTTCATAAAAATCAAACCGTAATAAACCAACATTCAATTATTTATATTCAAGAGTATACAATAAGTAACAGTACATTTATTACGGTTAAAAATCAAACATTTCCGAAATTTTTCGTTTAACGTAATGACATTTTAGGACATTCGATGTCAGAATAATTTTATTACGTTTTAATCTTTCTTTTATTAAATTTTTTGAACTTCTATGAAAAATTTCGAAACTGCATTTCGATGTCCTATTTGTCTTTTAATAAGTTTACTTGTAAATTATATATAATTGCATTGTCCATCAAATGATATAAGTATGAAAATATATATATTCAATTTGTTAAATATATATAAATAATTTAAGTTGAAACTATATATTTAATACATCGGTAAGGTATTATAAAACTTTACCATTATACAGTCCGTATATTCCACTCGCAACAAACATCGTTCACAAATAATTAAATATTCGAACACTTTAAAGTTCAATCACAAAAACGACGGAATAAGACGTCTTGCTTATCCGCTGGCTTCTAACGAACTGACAAAATTTCAAAATGCCATTACCATGTTACACTTGAGCATTATTCTTATTCTACCTGACTGTACAGGTATATTCCTTGACCGTACCTTTATAATCACAGCCCTAAAGTATTGTTCCTTTCATGGAAATCACAATACTTGTATTATACTTAAAAATCAAATGTTCCGAAATTTTCTTTTATTTTAATGACATTTTATGACATTCGATGTCAGAATAGTTTTATTACGTTTTAATTTTTTCGTTTATGAAATATTTTGAAATCCTATGGAAAATTTCAAAACTGCATTTCAATGTCATATTTGACCTTTAATATGTATTTTTTTAGGATATGCATCCCTTTTTCTATTACTTATTTTCTTAAATAAACGTACCTATTTGCGGTAGAGGCTGAGGTTGTTGTGTTGGTTGTTGAAGAGTACCTTGTGGTACCATTGTAGCTCCTTGGGCACCACCTAGCGCTCCTCCAACATGTTGAGCTCCACCACTAACAGCAGTTGCACTTGACCTATTTAAACTTAACGGTGCAGTGGGCGATGTATAAAAAACTGGAATAAGGGGTAAATAGATCATTATCAATGTCTTTTAATTTACACTAATGATAGTGTTTTAAAATACTTACAGCCAGGTTGTGGTGTTGGACCAGGCTGGTATGGATAAATATTTTGTGTTAAAAGGGCATGCGGTTGATATGGGGGATAAAATGATTGATTTTGAGCTTGATGTCGTTGAGGTGCACTGGAGAACTGTAACAATACGTTAAACAATTATTAAACTTTTATTTGCTTATTATAAATCTGATATAAATTCATTAAATGATCATACATAATGCAAAATAATTCAAGTTACTTTCTTATTTAAAAAATAATAAATAATGTAAAAATATAATAAATAGTAGTTAATATTTACTTGAATAAGCTGATTATTCATATGATATACAGATTGTTGATGAGGACCAGTCGGAATTCCAGCAACATGACTAGGGACAAATACTGTCCCTGGTTGACCTGTCAAGCCAGTCGTATACATGACAGGTGGTTGCCCACCACCTCCACCTACCCCTGGCATGCCTACTACTTGATTTCCACTACCCCCTTGCCCACCTCTATGATTTAGATTTCTTGGTTGCTGTGGCCTTGGAGCAGCTGGATAATAACTCTAAAAATCATGTACGATTTATCAATAATTATGATGTATAAAATATTTATTGATATTTAATAGATGATCATCTATGTATTTGTGATCAACTTTCAATATAAATTATACATGTGCTTGTAGATGTGGTTGTTTTCCCATTTCCTGAGGCGAGGGAGTATGAACTGGGGGCGTCGTTGTTGGTGCCGAACCTTGGGTCTGCTGAGTTTGTACCCCGGGTGCTTGTGCTTGAGGAGGAGCTTGCCCACCAGCTGGACCTCCTGGTGGTATACCTGCTGTAGATTGTCCTATCGTTGGTATGCCACCAAGTGGTGGAGGTCCTCTACCTCCAGGTACACCTACACTCCCCCCTCCCCCGCCCACCTGCCCCCCTGGCTGGGCACCGTAGTTCTGAGTTGGAACATGAAATTCTGATCCTAGAACAAAACAAATATATTTTTTTATAAAAGTAATTTTATATACCAAAAGTCAAAAAGAATCATGTCACAAAAACATTGATATATTCTTCCATATGGAATTTTTATTTTACTATTACTTTCATTACTATTAATAATTAAAATTTATATTAATAGACTTTAATTATACTTCGACATTTCAAAGATTGACATAAAAAAAAAGTATGTTATTTTAAAAAAAGTCATTCTTAACCTGTACAAATCACGCTTTTAATATCATTCCAATAAAAAATATCACATCAATGCACATCATTTCAAAAAAATTGCAAGGAAACTGTAGAAAAATGATCTAATACGTCTGGTCTAATCATCTAAACTCATCTAATTATTCCTTCATGTCACGAATGATGATAATATAAAGGTGATATAAGGCGACCGTATGGAAAGTGAAGAATAGAACAACACGATGTGAAGAAGTTTCGAATTAATGATGGATAATAGAAGAAAAAGAAAACAGGGAAAAAGAAATAAAAACACCAAAGGAGCACAAAAAGTTTAAAACACAATTTGTCACGAAAAACCATCGATCTCATGAACGAGCTATCATTCTGCGATGACGATGTAAAACGAATTTTTCCGATGAACGAGCTCTCGCCATATTCCGTGCATACGCAACAACTAGACCTGCTAGACACTACACACCGCGATACTTGATTGTATACTGCGCAACATGGCTTCAAGGTTGTAAGCCACGAAGTGGTTTCACGTTTGACGATTAAATTGTGCTTGAAGAGAAGAAAAAACGGAACAAAATAAGTATTATAAAAGTTCGAAAACGTGTTGATTTTAAGTGCGTGACAAGTCTCGTCAAAGATTTTCCATCTTCACGTAAAATATGGTAATGTTACTTTTCTGTCAACAATTCGTTCATAATAATGATGATGATAATAATAGCAGCAGCAACAACAACAACAACAACAACAACAAGAATAATAATAATAATAATAATAATAATAATAATAATAATAATAATAATAACAATAAAAATAAAAATAAAAAAACCATTAACTTCCCACCTTCATTCTTTCTCGCAGGCGCACTGTTACTAATATCCGATTACGTGGACGAAGCAGATATTCTTACTAATTTCAACGTCTGTATTCTATTCTACCAACGAGAAGAACCCATGTAAAATGTTTTATGGCATATTTTTTCAACGCACGCGCGCGTGTGGAAAATCAGAGGTGGGAAGAAAAAACTACAATGACTATGTATCTCCCATTTCTCAAGGCACCTGTCGCTGAAGTAATAAAACTAGTGTTACTTGTGAAAGCGATTACGCTAGATACATTCCTGGATACGTCGACGTCAACTCATCGTCATCGTCGTGTGTTCTACACTTAGTTCGTTATTGTTCACGAGGGTACCGTACGTTATGTTGCAACAATCATATCGATAGAAAAAATGACAAGCGAACGAAATAATAAACGGAAGGAAAATGTAATTGCGAAAAAAAATTAGGGCCAGACATTTTTTATGAAACATTTTTGGATAATAAGATAAGAAAAAGCTGGCACATAAGTTTTTGTCCAAAGTTATTTACTCAAAAGCAATACATATGTTCATAAAGAGAATTAAAAAATAAGGAAAAAAAAAAAGAAAATTGATAAGATTTCACGCAGATATAGAATAGAAACGATAGAAAGATTAACAGACGTTTTTGTTAACTTGTCTCTCTCTTTTTCTTATTTTCTCACCGTCTATGCTCTCCTTTTCGAAGCGTTTCGCTCCCTTTTTTTTTTTTTTTTTTTTTTCTTTGATTATATCACTTTGAAACAACGTGGCAGATAACTTTCACAAATCGTCCTTTTAAGAGCGCACGCTTACACGAGACGACGGTGTGGCACGTACGCGAGGGAAGGAACAACCAGACAGGCCTCAACGGCAGCCATCTTTCTTTGCACATGTGGGCAGGAACCGAAGCAGTGCTGCTATCTGTAGTTCCATGAATACATCGATTACCCGCAAAAGGGGGGCGAGGCCGCAAAAGACTTCGCCGAGAGAACATCAGGAGCGTAACAATCCAAGATCATTCTCTATTTTTTCACCGCCAAAAATACCAAAAACAAACTCTTTTTTCTTCCGACATAACCTCAAAAATAAAAGAAACTATATGATATTGACATTACCAAATGAAAAAAGAACTATTCGAATTTAAGCAAAACATCGATTGTTACGATAAATGAACAAAAAACATGAAGTAAACAGAAGAAATAAAGAATATCTTCGAATAATTCTAATGAAAAAGAAAAAAAAAAAGAAAAAGAAAGGAAATATAGAAATAAAAAAAGTTTGATAACCTTTAAAAGATTAACGAAGAAAAGTGATATCCCCTTTATTAAAAATTGCTAAAGTTCTTTGACCGATATTAATACACTGAGTGTATACACTCTTATGTGACTTCGCACTTTTTGAAGAATCACTTTCTCTCTCCCCACCCCTCTATACCTCCTTTCATTTCATTATCAGTTATTTATGGACAATCACAAGATAAATAAAATATTCTTATGCGAAAGGAAAAACACATAATTAGTCGAAGGTAAACGTTATGCTAATTCCGAAAAGTCACGTGGTCTGTAGACGTTCACGTGATATCGACCGTAAAACCGTATAAATGCAGCTAAGTCATCTAATTGGATATCGTTGGTTAAATTAATCTTCGACATTATTGTCATTCTTGTTTGTTTCTTTTGTCGTTTTATGTTAGATGTTTGACAAACGGAAAGAACATCTAATGCGATTATTTATATAATTGGACAATGTTGCTATGAAGATAATATTGTCCTCTATTTGATATTTCATGTAAAATAGTACGCGTTTAATTATATATATATATATATATATATATATATATATATAACAATTAAATTATTACAAAACGGATATTCATTTTATCCTTGGAATCCATTTAAAGTTAGACAACTCGGTCGACTCAGTTTATCTTGCTCGAGATCTCTCTAGGAAGAGAAGTTTGTGATGCTTCGAAAGTATGTCAAATGTTTGACCGGAAGACAAGGACAGTGTACTCTTCTCTCTTGCTGACCGTACACTTCAAGCGAGCAATTTCAAGCTCTTTAAAATATAATCCATGTGATTACGTATCTTTATATACGATTTAATAATATGATTTCTTCACATTACAAGAGTTGAGTCGAAAGATGTCTAATGTTAATAAAAGATTTTAACGATATATATAGCAAAACGATATACTCTATTATGGATGACATGGAAACGAAATCAAACGCGACTTATTTCCTTCTATAAGTTAAATTTGCACGAAATTGATCCTCCTAACTTGTATGTTAGATCTCTTACCGTACGATTTACCGAGATAAATATTCGACAATGAACAATGAACGACGAAAGGGGGTTTGGCCGTTGTTCCGATGAGACATATCATGCAAAAGGGAAAGGATTGAATGCACCTTCATGGCACAAGGCGAAAAGCATTTTATCGATTGACCTATATTTCGAATTGTTTCAAGCTCCGCACGAGGGCGCTTAAAACCTCTGACTTATATACGGAACTTCTTCGATGTATCGATATTAAAATGAACTTCATAAGTTCTTAAAGGGTAAAACAAAAAGAAAATAAAAAAAATAATAATAGAAATAAAAAGAAAGAAAAAGATTTTTCGAGAGAGGGATAAGGAGATTATATTATCTCATCGATCAAACTAGAGGCATAATGTTTAGTACGAAGGCCGTTCACTTTCGACGCGATTGCGACTCTGTAAAATTTATATTTTCCATTTCCATTAATATATCCTAGAAACATAGATGAATACAGTGATCTGAACAAGTGAAAGTGATGATCTATGGTTCTAGGATAAAAAATCAAGTTATTACAAATCTAATCTAACAATGTGGCTAAACATTAGTGTCAAATTTACACTGACCTCTTGAATTATTATTGTATAAATGAACAAATTAAAATGTTTCGCCTGAAGTGATACTTTTTTCTTTATTATATAGTAGCAGTTTGATTCGAGCAAACGGTTAAAATTGAAAGAACCTATGGCGACTGACTCCTCTACGTAGAACACGTCATGATCTCTTATTGAAATTACTCCACACTTTGAAGACACAAATGCACACCTCTTTATCTTGACTCATTGAATGGACAAATCATTCTTGCACGACCTGAGCCCACCAGTGTGCCTGCAAATAGAGGCAAGCTGTACGACTCCTGAACAGATAGGTCACCGGGTCAGATTAACTACCCCTCCGCATACTCGAAAATAACTCGGGCTTGGTATACATTCGTTCTCTATCAGTAGACAAATTAAATATCTGAAACTATGCCATCACAATACAGTATAATTCGATATGTATCAATACCCTAAAAACCATATATGAATATAAAATTCAACGAGAGAAAATATAACAAAACGAAAAAGAATAAAGTAACAAAAAGTTTCGAGGATAAGACGAAAAACCAAGGTACTTCCATTGGTCAAGAAACAACATGTCCATGATGGAGCTTTTCAGAAATTTATCATTTATCATTAGGCGAAGAACGAAAAGTAAGAATATGGAAGAATATATGCAATTGATTTGAAACAAGGCATGTTACGAAATAACAGGAAAATAAATCTATGCGAATGTCATCCTAAAATAAAATAGAATTTCCGGCTATTCCCATTCGCAATGATTCTGATAGGTATACAACTTATAGTTTATACATTCAAATCACAATAAATCGTAAGAAATTAATAATAATTTTCTAACAATATACAATCGTTAAAGATTTCATTGTCGAATGTATCATTGACAGCGTCCGTAGTGTATTTATTAGCAGGATACATATAGAGAGATGAAAATTGTCTAATCGCGTGGTCTTCTTCCCACACTTCTCGATGATGTCTGCTTGCGCCTAGTCTCACACCAAGAGCGGGGATATATGTATCTCTATCCCTACCACGATCTTCTCTCGTGGTACTTCTACTGTCACGTATCCCCACCACTACACCTTCCTACGGTTGGTTCTCACTACCGAACGTCAAGGAGAACATTCCTTAGGTGGGGGAAGTTACGCCAAGCTAGCACACGGGTAAGTAGGTGGGTACGGAACACTACGTCTGGATTGGGCCAGGCTTAGGCAACGGTCGCAGATTTATCGATCGTTTAACTATAAAGTCATAGTCTCTCCCTCCCTCTCTCCCTATATATATATACTATTTGTATTAATTGAAATAAAATTAAAATAGATGGACGAGAGACAATTTATTATATCGAGTTTTGAATTAAGAGATCACAATAAACCAATGGCTCGAAAAAAAAATCTAGGATCTATTCGATATTAATGTCAATAAAATCCATTATATTTAAAGCCAATAATCTCTAAACATAATCGACGATGAAACCTAATTACACTGCTGTGGCCATAGCCCGTTCTTTATTCCGTTAGATCGTCTGTCATTTGTGAACATGATCAAATACCGTCGTTTTGTTGCTCGTTAACTAACTCGATTATTTGGTAGAAAAGACAAAAATTGTTCACAGTACTACGACGTGTCTGTGTTTTGAAAAACGACATTTTGTTATATATCACATCAGGATCATTTATTAAAAAGTAGAGTTAAAACTCGGTGTCCTACTTTCGGGAAAAACGAAGTTAGTTCACCGTAATTACTATTTTCTGCTTTCATAAGATTTGATGATATGAAAAGCGTGTGTGTGTGTGTGTGTGCGCCGAGAGGAACAGACAGGAAAGCTTCATCGATGCGATGCATTCGTTATTGTCTATAACTCGCGATAAGTTCGTAAGCAAATTTGTGAAAAAGATATGTCGGAGGAGTAAAAGGAAACAAGTCAGAGACTTGGAAAAGCAGCACATTTTTCGTCATACATTTATAGCTTGACACAGTCGAGATCAATAAACGATCAACTACTAATTCTATCTATTTATCTATCTATCTATCTATCTATCTATCTATCTATCTATCTATCTATCTATCTATATATATATATATATATATATATATATATATATATACACATATATGTGTGTGTGTATATCTAAATATGTCTACATATACGCCTTCACTTTAAAGGATTTCCTCCTTCCTCGATACTTACTAGTGTTAGCTGTAACAACACGATACTGTGGGGGGGCTTGTTGATGTTGAGCGAGTTGATGTCCAAGATGGTTGATATTGACGGTCAATTGATGATGGCTCAGCTGGTGATTCAAATGAGGACTTGGCGATGGCGGTGGCGGGTGAGCGGCATGATGCACGTGGTGATTATGACCCGGTTGAGGATTTTGGGGATGAGGAGCCGATAAATGATGATGATGATGCGGCCCTCCTATTAGACAATGCATAGGTCCTACTCCCACGGCGACATCCACTGTGCCCTCCTTCGAGACGCCATATCTCGAAACCATTCTTTATTCCTATCGTTGATCCTTTCGTCGTCGTCGTTGTTCTAGCTTTGCCGCCGCCGTCGCCGTGTAGTTGGTCCTGTCCGGCCTCAACGACGTTCCTTGTCCAAGATCGTTGGTTAAAGACCGATAAATCCTCGCGCGCTCGTGTGAATGATTTTGTTTGCTTTTTTTTTTACTTTCGTCTAGTTTTTCGACGATTGCAACGTCGAATTTAATTTTAAGAAAAATTGATAAAAAAGAGAGAAAAGGGTACAGGAGTGAACGAAAGATATATTATTGAAAGAGGAAGCGTGATAAAATGCTGGAGTTTATCTTTTCCAAAGATCGAGGATAATATATATATATATATATATTTTTTTTTTATTCTTTTTCTTTTTATTCTTTTTACTAAAGAAGACAGAGCGTGCGTGTAGGCTCGTATTAGGACGATCTTCGGGTAAAAAAGATTATATCGATATTTAACCAACACTACCTTCGTTATTCACGGGCGTTTCAATCGGCGATGGAGCACCATGACGTCATCGTTTTCTGTTATCGACGACAACGAACGATACGATCGCCGATCGTCCGTCGTGTAGTTATATTATTCTCTTCGAAAATTCGTCATCGAAACCACGAAATCCCTCTTTCCGTGGCTGCTTCTACTCCTCCTTATCGTATCTTTCCTTGTCCTAATCTCGATGAAGATGTACAGATTAACGTGTGGATGATAACGCGCCTCGTTTCTGCCACCAAAAGAACACATGAATATCGCTGCTGCTGCTGCTGCTACTAGCGATACGTTGCTTGCTGTCGTCGCCGCTGCTGCTGCTGCTGCCGGCGGCGCTGCCGTTGCAAGCAAGCGTTCACTTGAAATAATATCACGTTTTTATCGACGGAAGAACGATGTACGCGTTCGCGGTCTCACTGTGAACATCGTATGACGCGCGTACTTCGGATTTATAATGAGAGAGATATTTTATCGCCAAATTCTCGCGTTTATAATAATCGCGTTTCTATTCAGGTTGGTCGGGACAAACCAACCAACCGACTCCAACGAAGAAACGACGACGACGACGACAACGTCGACTCGACGAACAAACGAAGATCGACGACGTTTCGCGAGACTCGTCGAGGAGAATCAATGGCCGCCGTGTGTACTAACACTATCGTACCGCCGCAGCAGTCGGTACGAGAGTGCTCCTCTCTATTGTTAAGAAAAGAAACTTAGGACGACGAACGAGAAAGACGGATCTGTCCTTCGACGTGCTTCAAAAAGACGACGCTGCCCGTAGACATATAAGCAGTACCCTCCTCGTTGTTATTCGACGATTCTTCACCGTGTAACACACTACGTTGCGTGCTTTCCTTAAGGTAGTAATAGATCGAACGCACGTGACGATACGAAAGCTGCATTTTTAGTCGCGTAGACGAACGCGAACGATATTATTATTTTTATCAATATTACTATAAATATTATTACGTTCAGCGTTATATATATATATATATATGTGTGTGTGTGTATATTTATATTATATCGTGTTTTGATGATAAACCGAACAAAGGATAAAATTCAAATAAATTATTTTCTAGTCTTGTGTGTTGGTCACGCTCTTCGCCGTTGCTCGTGTCGAGAGGAATGAATATCGCGCGTCATTTTATTCCTTTTCTTTTTCTCGTATTTCACTTTTTTTCTTTCAATCGCAATGGAAATCCATCGCGCGCGTGTCCGTCAAATACTTGTCGGTAACGAAGATATAAACGAAGAGACGGAAGGGTACGATGTAAACGAGCTATCGGCGCTCGTCCGTGCCAAAATCGATATTTAAGTCACGACATCGGCTACTCCCTCTTCACGGCGCCGACTCCTCTCTCTCTCTCTCACACACACCCTCTCTTCCGGTTCTATACGAAGAGGAAGAGGAGAAATAAGGATAGAGGGGATAGATTACGCATTTATCATGAGTATCGAAAGAACAACCCCTCTCTCTTTCTCTAGAGTATGGTGCTTAATTTCCTATGGGATTTCTGTTTATGGTTCTTGTTTTTCTCTCCTTTTTTTCTGTATCTCACCAACACAATCGGTGATTGACTCTTCCTATTCTCTCTTTCTATTCTGCACCGAGCCGTTCTTTCTCTCTCTCTATCTCTCTCTCTCTCTCTCTTTCTCTTTCTCTCTCTATCTCTCTCTCTCTCACACTCTCCCCCCACCGTAGCGCTGCTCGGAAACTTTCGGTCGCGTGCCGAAATTTGCCGAGCGACGAATGAGACTAAAGCCCAATTCACCTTTCGCGAGAAGAGCACTACCTTTTTCCCTTTATCCTTCTCTTGTTTCTCTACGTTTCTTATTTTTTTTTCTCTATTATATAAATTATCACGCGAAGACGACGGCAACGATAACTTCGTACACGTAAATCGACGACGTACACTTTCCCGATCGCAGCACGAAAGAAACGCGAGAGACACTTGGCGGGCGGCATACACGACGGCACCGCGCAGTGGCGCTCACAGCGCCAACAACCAAGACCTCTCTCTCTCTCTTCCTCTTTCTATCTCTATCTTCTTCAAGCGAAGGCGTTATAAGCGCAATCGTTTTTATTACCAATAGAACGACGACAACAACGACAACGACGACGACGACGACGACGACGACGACAACAAGGAACGGCACATCTCTTAAATGCTATGTAAAATAAAATAAACGAACGATGAACAGCTTCGTCCACCCTTCGTATGGATACGTACGTTTTATACGTGTGTATGTATGTGTTCGCGCGCGCGCGCACACTTGCAAACTGACTCTAGAACGGATCTCACTGCACCACTAGAGCACCATCAAGGTACTAAAGAGATTCACGTTACGTGGCCTCGACACACAAGGCCACGCGACGCACGCGAGACGTCACACGCGTAGCTTCCTTTCTTTTTTTTATACTTTTTGGGATATACGGTACTATCCTCGATGGATGGCCACGCTACGTACCGCGTATTTCTTTTCTTCTTGTCTATTACGTAAAGATCGACAAAGTATAAGGTAAGGGGAAAAGAGGGAAGACCACTGAACTCCACAATTATACTAATGCAGTGCGCACCCTTCGATGAGGGACGCGTAAGACTGATGCGAACTAGTCCTCGCACGACCTACCATCCAACCACGAATCGTAGCCCTCTAGCGGTTCATGGTGTAACTAAAGAAAGTCAGGGCCGCCTATGGGAAAACACATATCCCATGCCTTTACGAGGGTTCTTATACTATTTTGAAAATCTGTGATTGTATACGACCACGATTTTGTCAAAGTTAATGATATAAATATATTTTCTAAATATAGTAAACATCTCTTCGGATAATTATTCACGCATTATCGACATAATACGTGTCAAATTGTATTTCTTGATTAATCCGTCAAATATATACCAATTTACTTTAGATTGAAAACTGATAGTAAATAATTCTTAATTATTAATATTTATCGTAAATAATGTTTCATGTATAAAATGAAAATAAAAAATTATAAAAGAATTTGTTTCATTTCGAATATTATCTTTCGTGTATCACAATGTTAATACATTGATACTCTTTATCAATATTCAAAGGGAATACAGATATTTTTATTGAAACGATAATAAAAATAGAAATTTTAATGTTGTAAAACTCATAACGATCGATACGCCCCTGAGAAATAGTCAAACCTCGAAGCAGCGAAAGAAATGCAGAAAGAGCCGACGAACGTATACGATCGCGTGCGCAGGCCAATGGGCAAGAGTGCAGGACACTGCTGCGCATGCGCAGATCGACGACGAATACCCTTCGGCCCGCGTGAACGCAGCGGGCACAGCCCTGTTACGGTGCATTTGAGGGTAATGTGGTAGCAGGCAGCAGCTTTGTGCGTGCGTGCGCACGTATAACCCGTTTTAAATAACTCAACCACCAGATGTGTCACACCTACTAAGTCCTACGAAAGAGTTGTATGTGAATATTGAAATTATTTATGAGTCAATTTTTTATCTTGAATAATTTTACTTTCTTTTTTTTTTTTTTTTTTTTTAATTTTTTACTTCGAGTAATCAAGCCCTCTTTTGAGTATCTTTAACCGTCGTATCTCACATTTATTCCATTTCGAATGTCGTGAATTTAATCCTTTCAATAAAACGAAAGAAAAAAATAACTAAAATAAAATATCTTTTCCTCATAAAATTATCTTCTACACACTCGAAACTTAATTGTTAAGTTAGTTGCAATTTCTTCTGTCAAAATCTTTAGTTACAATCTGCAATTGTTACGGCCTTTAATAACTGACCTTGCGTATAATGGATTGATACCGAAAAAGATGCCCCATGAATTGTCTGACTTTCTCTCAAGATTAAGTTAAGAAGAAAGATTTATCATTCTGAGAAATAATCATATTATCTCCGAAAATATCTATACTTTCACAAGACAACCTAAATAAAATGTTTTATGTTATTAATAATATTAACGAATATATACATATATACATATATTAAGTAACAATCTATTCGTGCTAACTATTTCTTATTATCAAACGATGATGAAGCGATGTACTTCTGATATAATTCAATGGCTAATGACACTTGATCGTTGAAATATGCTTGTACAATAAATAGAAATATAAACATAACGTTCTAAGAAGATAACTAAAAGAGTCAGGAAAGGTTAAACGTATGTGTTATTCAAGGACTATAGAAATTATATTCGAAAATATAAACGTTTTGTTCTGAATGATTTCGTGAAAAATGTTTAGTTATTTTCGTTTTTATTTGTATATCTATCTTATATATCTCGAGTAATCGAGCGATGACGAAAAAATTTCTCACCCGTTTAGTTGGCTACATGTGGAAAAATAATGTCTCCTTTGTCTCGAGAACTTCCGTCAATTTTCGTCCGAAAATTTCTAAACGATTCCGATTCAATGACCTCTTAATATACGAAATATGTTGTAAAAAGAAAGTAAGAAAGTACGATCATAAAAACAGGCAATATGTGTATGCGAAGATTAATATAGAAATATAAAAGTAAAATATAGAAATATAAAGAATATAATGACCAAGGGACAGGTAATCACGTCAGACGAAAACGAATTGGTAAAGCTGGCCTTGTCTTTTCAGGCAATTCATACTAATCCGAACATAACAATAAACCGTAACGGTACTGCTTCCATAGTTCAAAAATATTTTTTTTGTAATAAATTTTACAAGCACGATATACCTTCGTCTAGGAAATCCGAAAGGGAATAAATCACGCATCCATATTTCAACATAAGAATGAAGCATTTAGAAAAGATGAAAGGAAGTGGAGAAAGTAATAAGATGGGAAGAAAGAATACTTTCCAAATGGGAGGAGAAATGGCGATGAAGAAGGTAGAGAAGGGAACAAAAGATAGGGTCTGGTGACCAGCGTCAGAACACCTGTCTCCTATTGTAAAACAATAAATTTTATAGTTCGAGTCTTCCCGTCATTAAATATACGCCTACGCGATAAGGTATTAGACGAACGTAAAGTTGAAATTTAAACTAGGACGATACTGAAAATCCTTCTGAATACGCGAAAAAAGCACAAGTGAAGGAGAATGTCGCTAATCCAACGATGAAGTGGACGAAGAGAGGAAGAGAGGATATGCGAAAAGAAGGCTATAGGCCACTTCGAGGAAGAAAGGAAGATGATCCGCGTGTGTAGATTCGTTCGGTGGGCAACCCAGTTTTGACGACGATGCACCAACCAAGTCGGGTCGCAGCGACGCCGTGGGTCGATCGATACCTACACGCACTCGCCGCTCTGCTTACAGCCTAGATTCGCTTGCCTAGGATAGGTGCATGAAGGGAGACGTGTGACCTACATAGCTTGGAGAATGGCGAAAAGGCGAGAGGAAATACACCGAGAGAGAGAGAGAGAGAGAGAGAGAGAGAGAGAGAGAGAAAGTGAGAGAGAGAGAGAGAGAATGTTGATTCCCGTGAGCATCGATATCTTCAACATAACCATGATGAACGGATATCCTGTGAGCGAACGTGAAAGGATTTACTCTTCTGTAAGCATCTTCTATTTAGTCGTCAATCTAAGATTTTCTATATGTTAAGTAAAAATTCTATCCTTGAAAATAAGTTACATCAAATAATTATGATTTAAGACTAATAAAATCGAATAATTTAGTCTAATAGGAAGAACTGTTTCAAGAGATAAGCTAAAATAAGCTAAGATAATGTTTGATAAATATGCTACACTGAAGCAGCGTCTTAGTTTCTTGCTGTTTGAGGTTCTTGTCCACGCTTAGTCCAGTGAGTATGCGCGCGCATGCATTTTTGTATGTGTGTATGTGTGTAAGCGAACTAGAAGAAGAGAAACGAAAAAGGTAAGAGGAAGGAAGGACAAGAAAAGATAAAGAGAACCGTCTAGTCGTGTTCGAAGAAGGAAAACTGAAGATTTCGGAAATGGTAGGAGAAGTACGACGATCCTGTCTGCGCGGCTGCCGTGAGAAGAGCCAGACTGA
Organism: Dolichovespula sylvestris; assembly: GCA_918808275.2. Taxonomy (NCBI): domain Eukaryota; kingdom Metazoa; phylum Arthropoda; class Insecta; order Hymenoptera; family Vespidae; genus Dolichovespula; species Dolichovespula sylvestris. Next base: position 2,332,701 of record OU964966.1, read on the forward strand.
CAAGGGGGGAGGGGCTGAGAGGAGAAGGGAAGGATAATGTAAAGAGGAGGAGAAAGAAGAGAAAGGGCGGTGGTTGGTCGTCGCAACCCTCCTATATTGTTGTCTCTCTCGGTTGGACCGTTTCGATCGTACGAGACATGCGGCTAAGTTCAAAGTCCTTCGGCACATGGCAAATCGTACCGCTCTGCTCTTCTGAGTCATTGCTGGTGTAGACCTGAGAGTGAAGAATCATCCTTTTCTTATTTTTTTCTTTTTGTATCTACTTATTCCAAGAAGATGATAGTTTTATCTTATTATGATGATTTCCTCCTTAAATAAGCAGATAGATAAGCACAAAGAAAAGTATATATATCGCTACTAATACTTCTTCCGCAAAGAATGTCTTGTGAATTGATCGATTGGGAAAGAAGCTAAGAAATAAAGTCGGTTAACAAAGATAAGCCCCCTTCTCTCTCTCTCTCTCTCTCTCTCTCTCTCTCTCTCTCTCTCTCTCTCTCTCTCTCTCTCTGCCTGTGTGTTGTGTGCTTTCTTCGCTGCTATCTATTGACTATTGTTTCTTTATGAAATGACGTTAGTAGGATTTTAACGAGAGCTTCAAATTTTATATGGTACCCTTTTGTATAGCTTTTCATACAGTTTTGTTTTCTTCGACAAAATATCGAATTTCTTATCGAACTAAACATGATTCTGTTCATACAAACGGTACTTCTTAATCACCTACAGTACGATAAGGAAAGAATAATAATGGAATATATATATATATATATATATATATATATATAGAGAGAGAGAGAGAGAGAGAGAGAGAGAGACGATTCTCAAGTTGTTTTTAGGAATACGTTCGATCTCGAGTTTTGCTAAGTTTATCGTAGCATTAGCGTGAAAAAGAGAGAGAGAGAAAGAAGTAGGGGAGGGGGAGGGAGAGACGAACACTACAAGTCGCTTTCCAGGGGTCTTTGAGCCCTCGAGCCGTTGACCTTGGAAAGGTAGCATGGAAACCTCGTGGTGTCGAGCGTAGTACTCTCTACGTGGGCGTTTAGTAGGAGGTTACCGGACTGAGGGGAGAGAAGTGGGGGCAGGATAGAGAGAAACGAAGAAGGGTAAAAGAATAGGAGATTCAACGCAGTAGACACGACGAACAACGAAAGGAAGAAAGAAGGAAAAAAGAAAAAAGAACGAACGAACGAACGAACGAACGAACGAACGAACGAACGAACGAACGAACGAACGAACGAACGAACGAACGAACGAACGAACGAACGAACGAACGAACGAACGAACGAACGAACGAACGAACGAACGAACGAACGAACGAACGAACGAACGAACGAACGAACGAACGAACGAACGAACGAACGAACGAACGAACGAACGAACGAACGAACGAACGAACGAACGAACGAACGAACGAACGAACGAACGAACGAACGAACGAACGAACGAACGAACGAACGAACGAACGAACGAACGAACGAACGAACGAACGAACGAACGAACGAACGAACGAACGAACGAACGAACGAACGAACGAACGAACGAACGAACGAACGAACGAACGAACGAACGAACGAACGAACGAACGAACGAACGAACGAACGAACGAACGAACGAACGAACGAACGAACGAACGAACGAACGAACGAACGAACGAACGAACGAACGAACGAACGAACGAACGAACGAACGAACGAACGAACGAACGAACGAACGAACGAACGAACGAACGAACGAACGAACGAACGAACGAACGAACGAACGAACGAACGAACGAACGAACGAACGAACGAACGAACGAACGAACGAACGAACGAACGAACGAACGAACGAACGAACGAACGAACGAACGAACGAACGAACGAACGAACGAACGAACGAACGAACGAACGAACGAACGAACGAACGAACGAACGAACGAACGAACGAACGAACGAACGAACGAACGAACGAACGAACGAACGAACGAACGAACGAACGAACGAACGAACGAACGAACGAACGAACGAACGAACGAACGAACGAACGAACGAACGAACGAACGAACGAACGAACGAACGAACGAACGAACGAACGAACGAACGAACGAACGAACGAACGAACGAACGAACGAACGAACGAACGAACGAACGAACGAACGAACGAACGAACGAACGAACGAACGAACGAACGAACGAACGAACGAACGAACGAACGAACGAACGAACGAACGAACGAACGAACGAACGAACGAACGAACGAACGAACGAACGAACGAACGAACGAACGAACGAACGAACGAACGAACGAACGAACGAACGAACGAACGAACGAACGAACGAACGAACGAACGAACGAACGAACGAACGAACGAACGAACGAACGAACGAACGAACGAACGAACGAACGAACGAACGAACGAACGAACGAACGAACGAACGAACGAACGAACGAACGAACGAACGAACGAACGAACGAACGAACGAACGAACGAACGAACGAACGAACGAACGAACGAACGAACGAACGAACGAACGAACGAACGAACGAACGAACGAACGAACGAACGAACGAACGAACGAACGAACGAACGAACGAACGAACGAACGAACGAACGAACGAACGAACGAACGAACGAACGAGCAAACGAGCGAGTGAACAAACGTCTGGACGAAGAAGGAGAGTCTGTACGAAGGGAGGAGGGTCGATATATCCTGGCTTTCTCCCTCGTCTGGGCAACGACCTGCCACCCTTGCCAACAGCCTTTATGCTCGGCACTACGCGTTATTGCGTGCTAACCCTGAAACCATCTGAAATTGGGCATCGACGGACGCCTAACCACCGTCGCCGACACCGTGGTCAAGAGCCTTAACCCAACCGAGAGAGGAGAGGGAGCGAACGAAAAGAGAGAGAATGAGGGGGAGGGGATTGCGTGCCTTTGGCATAACACGCGCGAGAATGCAATGGCGACTCTCTCCTTCCATTCCCCCCATCTCTCTCTCTCTCTTTACTGAACAACTTCGTTTTTCTATTAATTTCGACTTTACCTAGTCGGTAATTTCATTCTCTTGAAGAAGAATACGATTTACACGGAAACTTTTTTACCGACGGATAAGCAAATAGCTAGAGAATTCGAACGTAAAAATTGCCTTTTATTCGAATCATAGATACGTGACAAATGTAAGTATAACAGGACAACGCGATCGGAAGAAAGTGTCTTATGGCTTCTCTTCACGACATACGATAGCAAAATACGGTATTGTTTTATATCGCGTAAATCGAGTCGTCGACTAAAACGGTAATCATGAGAAATGTCACGTAGCACAGTATGGCCGTGTACGCAGCTCTCTGATTGGTCGTTCGAAGTGCTTTTATAAATGAAGAATTTATATATTGTAGAGTACGCCTTACCGTTATATTGCCTGTTGCATAGTGCAAGAGAAACCGTTTGATTATGTCATCGATAGTTGAAAGTGTTCTCCGTCCGGCACAGCTGCGTTATATATTTTTCTTTTTCTTGTCTTTTTTTCAATTTTCAACCGATAATCTATACGCCATAAGATGTAGGGAAATGCGACTCTAAATTACTCCTTTTCATTTTTACACTTTTATCGATCGAACTCTTGCTTGTAAAAGATCGTAAAGATAATAATCCATTAATCAATTTTATTGTTATAGAAATCGCCGTGAAACAATACACGAAATGATATTACTAAAGATCAAATTTTCGTTGGAAACGTTAAGAATGGCAGACGTTTGTAACACTGATCCGTAGCGAAGTAAGTACGCGGAGAACCGGTAGAAAATACGCATTCCTGACAAGGCCGCTCGCTCAAGAAAGAGGCCGCCGAACATCCGGAGAGAGAAGCTTAATAGTATTTCATTCTCTTTTTACACGCTTGTTTTAATTCTTTTACATTTCGTACTGCAATTTTACTTCCAATATATAATCTTTAAATAGTTTTCTTGTTACACACAACACACACGCACGCACATGCACATACAATAAATATTTATTGCTCAAAGCATATGAAAGATTTACACACACACGCACACACACACATATTAAAAATATAATACATATAATATAATAAAATATAGAATAAAATAAAATCATATATATATGTTTCGAGGAATAAATATTTATAAATAGTCAACAATGGTGTGTGTGTGTGTGTGTGTGTGTGTGTGTGTGTGTGTGTGTGTGTGTGTGTGTGTGTGTGTGTGTGTGTGTGTGTGTGTGTGTGTGTGTGTGTGTGTGTGTGTGTGTGTGTGTGTGTGTGTGTGTGTGTGTGTGTGTGTGTGTGTGTGTGTGTGTGTGTGTGTGTGTGTGTGTGTGTGTGTGTGTGAATAACTTCATTTCTTCAAATGTTCTCTTCTTTAATAGTACTATAATTTCGCAAGAATTATGATGAACCAGATTGTATTTCTCTTTCTACCTAGTCACCTGAATAATGATCCGGATTTTATCGAACTTCAAGTTTGTTACTTGAGCCGACTTTCACCTGAAAATCGCGATTGAACATTGCATACGTTTCTCTAGTCCTGCACAACGATTATGAAGCATTCAAGTTTTACTTTGCATTATAATATTCATTCATTTAACTCCACCGATCAATTTTATCATCTAAATTAAAAAGGAAAAAAAAGAAAAAGAATTATGTCTTTAATGGAATATGTCTCCCTGTCTAATAATAAGAACTTTCTTTCAAATTCTATTAGTCATCTTTCATTTATTCTTATTATTCAACATATTAAAAAGTTTACATTTTTAAGAAGTCTAATAACATTATAAACCCAACAATAAAATTAATTTTTTTCCTCATCTCATAACGGATGTACGGAATGAAAGTATGGGATTAATTAAACCTAACGCGCCATCTTTCAGTACCGTTCAGAAACACGAAGCAAGAAAGCAATTTATCGCCATCATGCTCGGTATCGTGCCATTTCTGCTTTTCTTATGGCGTTTCAAATTGTTACGTGCGAATCATGGTAGATTTTGTGAAAGCAAAAACAAATTGTTATATCTCGTATTCACATATAAAAAAACAGAATGAGGAAAAAGAGAGAATCAGCAACATTGTAGACGGAATATCATTCTATGTAAAAGGAAAGAAAACATGTCTCTTTTCCTGCTGTCTGTCCCCTTTTATGATCCATTCGACGAACATCCGGCATCTCACGATGGTATGTATGAACAATGTAAAAAACATTCGACTGATGTTGGTGTTATACGCGCGACGAACTTACCTACAACTGTCGACATTTCCATCGTACGGTGCTGTTGTGGGGACGTATGTCCAGTCTGAGTAGGCCGTCTTTAAGTCAATGATGACACATGTCCTTGACGGTTAAGTGCATGTTAACGGCGTGGTTATGTGTACGCGCGGCGATCGCATGCACCCGTAAGGTGTGTGTGTGTGTGTGTGTGTGTGTGTGTGTGTGTGTGTGTGCGTGCGCGTGCGTGCGCGCACGCGCGCGCGCGTGTGTGAAAATAATGTTAACTAATCGTGAACATTCACGCCACGACGAAAAAAAAATAATTTCTATTCCGTTAGGAATCCAAATCGATTTGCTAATATTAGTCACGTGCGACGAATCGCTTGAACCAAGATTATTATTCAGAAATAAAAAGTATTACATAATCTTCTTGGCGGTACTTTGACTTTGCTTCCTTGCAATAATCGTGACAAACTAAACTTGCTAATGCTTTCACAAATCCTACTACAATATATCGTCACTTATCATAAAATTCTATAACATTATCTATTGGGATTAATATCTGTTTTTATATGATTGTTTGTGTGTTCTCGTATTTGTGCATACGTTATATGTGATATATACTAGACTAAATATCAAGGATGTTGATATTTGGCTATGTCAAAGAAAAAGAATCGAATAATTGTCTTTTTTATAATCGTTTTTCCTACCTTCTCTTTGAACTTTCTTTTTTCTTTAAATTACGATTCTTAGTTCTTTTTTCTTTTTAATGATTACAACTCTTTATCTAAAAAACGCGACACACGAGGAGGATTGGGAAAAACGCGTAGGATAAGTAAGTTTCGCTACGCACCCAACACGAGGACTCTTAACCATATGCTCGTCGTTGCTAAAACAGTATATACCTTCGTTGATATAGTAGAATGTCTCTAATACACGCTTTTTTTTACTAAACAAGATAACGTTTCGTCCCGCGCGTTATATAAACAAAAAAATTTCAAGAATACTATAATAAGATTCTGAAAACGTTCCTTGAGAACAAAGTTTATAATAACTATCGTTTTAGTACTTTGAACCGCCGGAACAACGACGGGCACGAGAGAGCGCAGTCTTGAGAATAACGTCTTACCAACCAAACAGCGATATAACTACCATGATTGTAAAAAAGAAGGTGTGCTCCTCTATGGGCTCATTTTCGTTCAGTTCGCGCATTACCATGTTCAGCGTCATGATGCTAACCTAACTGACAATATGCTTTGCGAATTATAATCTCTTTTACGTGATATTGATAACTAGTGTAATGAATTCGTCTATGGTTTAGGTACCATATGTGTGTTATCGAATTATATCAATAAAAGAATAGTTGCTTGCGAATTCAAATGTTAATGATATTTTCAATCTTTCAATTTTTCATATAAAAACACTTTAAAATAACATATATTAAACGAATTTGTATTCGTTTTTCACATACTTTTCAGCATATTTTCTTATTTGAATTTATTATCATCTTAATTTTTTCTTAAAATCATGTTTCTTTTATATCGCAGATCACGATATATGCCAGGTAAAATGATAAATATAATTTATATTTAGAAAATGTAATCAAATAGAAGATTCTAAATGATTCACATTTTGTATCTACCGCTCGTTCTGACGTAAAGATTCTGAGTGATCTGATTGGTTAAACTGGATATCTATATACAGCCACTCAGAGGCCTTTCTTTTTATAACACAACGTGATTATTACAAGGTCTTCGGTGTGCGCAACTACATACTAAGAACTTTACTTCTTACGATATCGAAGATAGAGATGAAAAAAAAAAATTTCTCTATAAAAATATGTTGTAGAGATAAAGGCGAAAGAAAATGAGATAAATTATATGAATTCCCAAGATATATAGCTGGAGATTAAATTGCTATATACATATGGTTTACTAGATAAAATCAACATAATTCAAAGTTCGTTTGCCAGATAACAGCAAATTAAATTGTTTATTTTGTCGCAATCAATCTTCTTTTGTGTTTTCGAATTTTGTTTTATCTCCAACCCAACCTCTCTTACCAATATTTAACTTCTTTTCTAGTAAACATAATTACCTTTATAAAAGATAAAAAGAAATTCTTGAGAAAAGATAAATATATTTGTTCCCTATTATTTATGTTCTTTGCTAATAATATGTGCACATATATGTACACAAAATAGAATTTAAATTTATATTTGTATTATATACATATTCATAGTCTGAATATTTTTGATACATATATTATAAGTAATAAACTATCGTTGATTGAAATAATATATTAAGTAATAATTTCCCTTAAATTTTGTTAGTTCTAAAATTAATTTTTTTCTCATTATTTATTAGATTAGATAATAGTTTAACTAAGTGAGTAGAAGGATATTCTATAATGCCATCGATAGAACTAACGTCAACATTACTTTATATATATAAAGAGCTATAGATTTTTTCTTGGTCATAATATCTTCAAGCGAATTATTTAATATGTATTTGCATTACTGTTCTATTCATAATAAGTCTTCAAACTCTAATATTTTGTTGAATAAATATAAACAATAATCTTCCTTTACGTTAAGAACAAGAATATTATCAAAGGAAGTTTATAAAATGCAACATAAACTGAATTTAATAAATTTATGTAACAAAATTCTATTAAAACCACCAGAATTCCAACGAACTTATTAGCAACTTGCAAATAGTTATTTCAGAAAATTCATAACCTCACAACTCATCATAAAGAATATTTGTAAGTGATGAATATAAATATATGGAATAAAATCGACGTCGTGTCTAACAATTTTGGACCTACATAAAATTTACACACACACACACACACACACACACACACACACACACACACACACACACACACACACACACACACACACACACACACACACACACACACACACACACACACACACACACACACACACGGATGTGCTTCTCTTTCGATATTTTTGCTATTACGACGAGTAGGCACATGGCCCGCGTGACCATTCTAACCTCAAATTGTGACTATTATACGAGATATACATACATCTCGTTGGAAGCATTCTCAAATGAAGCGTATCTCGGGTTGAAAATATACAAGAAATTGTTAAAATTATGAAATGTAAAAAATATGAAGGTTAAGAAAATAAAAATGACTCACCGGCATTCGAAATGTAACGCGGTGTACTCGTGGCAACCACCGTACTATATCCTTGGGACAAATGATGAACACCAGGATTATTAACGTTAACGTTGACTACAAGCGGATGTTGCTGATGTGGATTATGATGCTGCTGTTGATGATGATGATGGTGATGGGCCAGGTGATGTTGCTTCCCTTTCGTCGGCATGCTCATAAACGTCGCAAACCAACCTCTGAATTATCCACTACCGTCAAACCTTGCTGCCTTACGTAGCTCGCCTCGGTCCTCATAGGTACGTTATTTTCACACGTGTACGAAATGATCGTAATATTTCGTTGTCACTAATTTTTATCAAAATCAATTGCATCAAGGAGAAAATCTTTGGACACGTAGTAGCTACGGGTTACGAGGAGCCTTTGATTGACCGTGTGCATAAACGCGAACACGAGCGCACGAGCGTAGGAACACAAGGAGAAGTTATACAAACGGCACGTCGTTGCTAAACCTGAGTGTACCTATGTTTTATAGATAATTGCAGTGTAAAGAAACAGGGCCTATGAGAAGCTTGATGTGGTGGTCGGTCAGTCAGCACACGCCTCTTCCGCCCACCACTCTTCCTTCCTCTGTTTTTCCTACGTAACACAAAGCTCTTTCCTTTTCCAAGATTCGCGCGCGTGGTCGCGTTAACTCAACTGCGCATTCACTGGATCCTTTCTTTGTTGTTCTCTATTCCGTCCAAAAATAAATATTCTACCCTTGATAATCACGTTTATGGCTTTCCACCTGCGTTAAATATTGCATACGCTATCTCTTACTTGTTTTTCTCTCACAAAGAAAGAATGAGAAAGGAGTAAGGGAAACGAACGGAGAGAGAAGGACCAATGAGGATAGCCAATCCACGAAAAGAATACCAGATGACGCTCTTAGTCAAGCTTACTTCTATGGATGCTCGATATAATTGTATCGATAAAAAAATTTCGCTCAACATGTACTGGCTGGAAATAAATATTTCATATTCATTTTGTTAAATTAGTTTAAGGAAATGATAATTCTATCGGAAATAATAGTTTTATAAATCTCTTAAAGAGTTGAAACTCTCTAAGGATGTATTCAGTTTAACCAATCGTAACGCGTTTATATAAGGAACGTAGAAAGATACGAGATTTGTAATTAGCTACTATTTGCCGTGTTAGATGTCGACGACCAATCAAGTCGACTATAGAGAGAATCTGATATTTAAGACAACTTATTATTGGTTGCACAAAATTGATATAAACTATACGCTTTTGTGTTACTCGGAAAGTGATGTAAAAGGAAAGAAACCAATCAAAAGAACGTATTCGTATTTTCGTGAAAAGCGAAAGGTATGATAATATTTGTCTCCTTTGAAATAAATATTTTTCATACTGTATCTATTTAAATTAGCAATAAAGCAGATTCGTTAACAGGTCATTGTCCTAACTCGCAGATATTATTAAAAAGTTAATCGGTTTTTCGTCTGGAGTTTGATTATGCATATAGAAGTATTTGTAAATATAAATTGTGTTGTTGTCTTTCACAATTTGGTTTACCCAGTCCCCTAAGAGAAAAGAAAGTATTTTTATCGCATTCAGAGAAAAATTAAAAAATAATTTTGTATTTCTTATCACGCGTTTTTTTCTGACTTTCTGACGTTTTTAAAACTTGGATTGTATCCAATTATGAATAGACAGATGTAATCTGTAACGCCATCAAAATTATATTAATTATGTAACATCGTTGTAACATAAATAAATAATATGTATATATATATATATATATATATATATATATATATATATATATATCGGTAGTCTTATCGGTGTTCTTCAGATACGGCCCTGGGAACGAATCCGCGCTCGTACAAGTCGATTCGTTCGGCGCGCCGTCAGTGCAAGTCAGTGCATGTGGTCTCATCGCGGTGTGTAGTTCGTCTTTTATTTCTCTCCTCTTCTCTCTCTCTTTCTCCCTTTCTACCTCTGTCTCTTTCTCTCTCTCTCTCTCTCTCTCTCTCTCTCTCTCTCTTTCTCTCTCTCTGTCTCTCTCTCTACTGTCTCTCTCTCTACTGTCTCTCTAATTTGACAGAACGATTTAGCGAGGATTTAACTAACATCAAAGATTTTACGTTCAGTTATTTACGTTTACTTAACGTTCTAACGAACTAGGACGAGATAAGTCTGGCGGTACCTGCAGAGAAACGTGAAACCTCGTTCTAAAGGACATCAAAATATAGAAAGAGAGAGATAATCTACTCGGTTGGAGGGAAATCTTTGGTAAAGATAGGAGATGTCTGCGGACGCTGAGCTTAGTAACATTCTTAGCAGGAGGCAACGGATCAACGAGGATCTCGATGAGGGTAAAGAAGTGAAGAAACAATACAGATTTGTTAACGTCTATACCGAATTCCATGAGCTCTCTCGCCGAGAGATCAAACGATACGAGCAAACCTTCAACAGGTGAGATAGAGAGCGACTATAATATTTTCTTTTTTATATTATCTGTTTATATTTTTTTTCATTTTCTTTTTACTTTATAAAAAGGCAAAAATATCGTTATAATAAGATCGCTTATTATTTTTCCTCGATTGATTATGTATGATACGACACATTTCGTGACGTGCATTATACTACTACGCATTTGTATTCTTCCAACATGAATGTCACAATGGAAAGATGCTGCGTTAGCGATACCTGATTGTACAATACAATTGTTCGTTTTATTCTTATAATCGACAATTCGATTTTGACCTATTCACCGACAAACAAAAGTCATACTTTTTCTTTTATGCTTCTTTCCTATCATCGATATGTATTCAAACAATAAGTTTGAAAGGAAGGTCGTAACACAAGTTTCTCTATCATGAATGACCGAAGTCCGTTTGACTCATTGTTTCTTAATAACCACCAAAATATTTTTATCCGTAACTAAATAAAACGTGGCTATGATCTTTTTAAAGATTCTCATACGAATAACATTAGCTTTATCTTTTGAGACAAATACACTGATTTTAACTTTATATTATCTAATGTAGATAGTAACCCTTAATCGTGTAATGTTGTCTTTCAGATATACCTACCTTTATAGAAATCTACGTATTATAAATTTAAAATTGTTTTACAGAACAAAAAAAGAAAAAGAAAAATATCATTGGATATTATTCCGGCAAGCTTATCTCTTTTGATACAGTCTTCTTTTTTTCGTAAATATTTACGATATCTGTCGTACTCATCGACGTTTTTTCTTTCGTTGCCCCTATGATAAAATTAATATAGTAATAAAATTTTCGTCGAAAATATGGAAAAATTTCCTTTTTGTGGCTCATAAATAGGGATACTTCTGCTTTCCACAAAACAGTTTACGGAATTCTATTTTTTTTTCCTACGAAGGGAAGACGCACTTTTCAGAAACCGGTATGCTACGAGGTCCCTGTTTTTCTTTCTACGTGTACAGCATACATACATGCTGACGCACGCTCACAAAGACGGGGTGAGTCACGTAAGGTGATCATTTCAAACTGCTCGGTTACTGTCTCGCGAATATGTTTACCAACCGTCTCAAGCAATATCGGTAGCCAACTCAGGCGAATACTTTTCTCTTTAAACAATCTATCATAATATACGTATATATGCGTGCGCGTGTGTATATAAACATGTATATCGAACATATTTTGTACTTTGTGGTTTGACTATTCGGTGACACATGATAGCGAACATGTATCCGCAGATGTTTCGTATCTTGTGGTTATCTATCCAGCGTTTCCTGTCTCGATGAGTCGCACGGTGGCAATGTTTTTATTTTGATCGAATTTTCACTCTCTTTATCATCTTCTTCCGACTTCGACTATACTTTAATTTCCTCTAAGATTTAATCGGAAATGTTGCGAGAAATAAGTGAAAATAACGGGAAGCGAGGGTTGAAAATTCAAAATTGGCGCGGAAAATTACGCGTCAAATTTAAGAGTGCAAATAAATATTTTTTGAACATGTATTTTTTCTAAGAAAAAATACAATTTACGATCAACGTGGTCATCGATTTCTTGAGTATCAGTAACGATCGTTTCTTCTAAAGTATCAGAAGTCTTGTGTTTTAAAATAGAAGCCGGGTACATTTATCGGTCGTTACGTTCCCTCTCATAGTGTAAACACCACGTGCAGCAAAGCCCTTCGTGAATCGTAAATCTAAACCGATGTGCGGATTTCTGTATCCTCATTACGTATTTGTGTACAAGCCGTTATTTCGTAGTCGTTCTAAGAAGTCGCGTGTATCGAATGCGTAATCAGAGAAAGGATTTATTCGACCATTCAAGTGATATACCGGCCATGAATTTATCGATTAGTCATACTATATTTTAGATATTAGAAATTGTGCTTGTGAATTTAGAACGCTGAACCTTTCCTATCAAATGAAGGATAGGTTGTATAAAGAAATCGATTGATACATATCTAACGTAACGAAGTATACATATATACAGAGAACCCTCTTATAATACGGTACTCTGAGAACACGGTCTCGATATAACACGGTACTCTGAGAACATTGTTTCGATATAACACGGTATTCAGAGAATACGATTTCGATATAAAACAGTAAAAAAATTACGAAATATCTTTCTATAATTCAATATAATAAAGTCAAAAAATTACAAAATATCCTCCTATGACGCAGTACTTTCTGAGAACACGGTTTCGATATAACACGGTAAAAAAATGCAAGATACTCTATTATAACATGGCACTCTAAGAACACGGTTTTAATATAACACAGTATAAAAATTGCATAAACCGTCTAATACACATATATACACCGTACCAAGCATTGCACAAAACGAAGGTGATCCATGGTGTAACACAATGGTTGGGTGCAACGAGCAATGCTTAATTACGAGCATTTCCACATAAAATCATAGATAAGTATCTTATCATAATTATATTCCATAATCGAATTACAATGAGACTTTATAATTACTTTAATTCGCAAACTTTCTATTTTATCTATTTCGTTTTAAATTCTTGAATTCCTTTTTTTTTTTTAATTTTAATGTAAATTAATGTATATTGTTAAATAATGAAAAATTCTTTAATTGCGAATAATATTTCATTTAATTATATATCAAATTTCATATGGAACGAAATCTTTTAAATTTTGTATGGTTTTGAGAAGTATTTTATATACATGGTTTTCACATAATTCAGAACGTTCCAATTTGTTATTCGTTCAATTTATGCTATTCCGAAGTTTCTCATAACACGGTACGAATTAACGGTGTTATAAGAGGGTTGCGTCTAGCATATGCTTTCTAAAAAAATAAATTCCATAATAAAAAAAAGTATCAATAATTAGTTCCTTATCTACGAAATAAGCTGGTGCTATAAATGAATATTTTATTATAAGCGTTACACTTTCTCCAGGATTAACAGCCTGTTCTACCACTATATAATCTTTTAACCAGGATTACGTGTAAGTAAAAGTGATACGTATTTACTCGTACAGATATCGAGTTAATCCAAAACCACGGTGACAATACCTGCTGTATTGCGATCTTAATAAATGTTCAGTAGGGTCGATAAATATACAATGTGCTGGCAATTCATATTACCATGAGGAGAAGTGTTTCGTGCTTAGGTACCTCTGGCGATTCAGCAAAATTCGAGTACACATCTTTATAGTAGAGCATAGAGTTTCATGAGGAAGTTATAGTTGTTATGGTCGTGACAAGCGAGTTAAACAATAGCGGCTTGTACCTTATAATACTTATCGATCCTTTTTTTTATTCTATGTGCATCATACCTTTTCAACCATTATTGTATTTGATGTCAGGTTGATATATGTTCCGTTACACTTAGTTGATTATTATTTGTTATACAGTTATTTGTAATTTAAAAAATTTCATTACTCTAGTTTTCTTTCCCATTCTTAAATTACAAATTAATTTAAAAATTATTAAAAATATTATTTATATAAAATATAATTTGTTATTAGGAAATTAAAAAACAATTTTTTCATACACGTAGTATACATATGTGACACAATTGATATCATTTCCGGTCAAGAAAATGGTGAAATTATAAATGTTCCGTTTTGATAAATTATTTTTTAATCGAATAATTTTTATTCATTCGAAGTATGAAGTATGACCATTCTTTCTTAGTAAATCGATACAATTAGCTCATGTCGTATATTCGTTTTATTGTACTTTCTCTTGGCGGTGCTAAATGTTAAATCAATGCGTCGTTGATAACCTGCCCTTTTTACGTACAAAAAAGCGATTTCCGCAATATCGATCTTTCTAAGTAAAGGGTAGTAATACGAAGAACGTAGAAGGAATATCTTCTATGTATTTGTATGCTTACCTTGACCTGATTTTTTTATATTTCTCCCCTTAGAAATGATGCTGCGACAAATTGAACGAATATAATAGCTTTCGTTTTCTTTCTTTCCCTTACACTTTATATATGTGTATGTATGCATATATATATGCTATTCGTATAAATTAATATTTTCTTTAAAAAAGAGATATCTTTGTACTGTCATTGATAACAAAAAGTATCTGATGATAAATAAAAGATTTCAGATCCTTCAACGAAGCGAGGAGTTTGTGCTCAGTGAGACGATCGATCGAAGAACGGTTTTAATCTACTTTTTACATTTTCTTATCGATCAGAGTATGTTTGTCGTTCGAGTATGTTTATAAGCGCGCAACCTCGACCTTTACGATAATTCGCCTTTATACGTTTCATTTCAGGAGCGTATCGATATTGTGGAATTTTTTTAGAAACCAAAATTTAATTTATTTTAATTAAATAATAACGATTTGTATCTTATTATACTCATCGATCTTTATTCGGTGTGTGCTCTGTGTCCTAATTTTTAAACATTTTTGAACCCAACGATATTTTGATATAGAATCCGTTACATTGTACTTTTATCGAATACTATTGAGGTGATATAGTTATTTTTAACGATTTCGAATATTTTTTCTCTTTCAAAATATTTTAAGTAATATTTTATTTTGCTTAAAAAAATATTTTCATACACGTAGCACCTTCGTTACGCTTGATGTAATTTTTAGCAAATAAAATAGTAGAACTAGAACTTTTTTCTTTGATGCATTATTTTTTGTCTATTATTTATTGGATCAATATTTTAAATAAATGATTAGTATTAATAAAAAAAATATCAGTGCGTTATATACGCGACGAAGATATTTCTTTTTATAAGATAATACAAGTAACGCAACCCTTACGCAACTTTGACATTTGATTATTTATACTGATCAAAATATTCATATATACTGACCATTTATTTTATAAAATAGTTACCATGAACAAAAAAATATTTTTATTCTCATTTGACTAAATTCATTTATTTGTAATTAGTATCCTGTACACATCAAATCTTCTTTTTAACATATTTAGCAATCGTTGTATAAACTTATAGATTTGACGATGGACATGATGGTTATCTCGATCTAAATGAATTGAAACGCATGATGGAAGTTCTAGGAGCACCTCAAACTCATCTTGGCTTAAAGGCAATGATACATGAAGTTGACGAAGATGGTGATGGACGTATATCCTTCCGCGAAGTAAGATTTTAATTTTTACTGATAATCATTAGTCACAATTTTCATCATCTCTTTAGTATTATTTTATTTATTTAATTATTTATTTATAATAATAATAATAATAATTATTATTATATTAATAATTATAAATAATAATAATAATTATATAATAATAATAATAATAATAATAATAATAATAATTATTATTATTATTATTATATTAATAATTATAAATAATAATAATAATAATAATAATAATAATAATTTTATAATAATAATTATTAAATAATAATTAATATTAACTATTATTATTATTATTATTATTAATATTAATTATTAATTATTAATTTATTAATTGTTAATAATATTTATTAATAATAATAATAATAACTATTATTATAATAATAATTTCGTTAGGGTTTAATGAAGTAATTCATGAATGTATATTAATTAAACTGTTACAGTTTCTCCTGATTTACCGTAAGGCACATGCTGGCGAATTAGAGCAGGATTCTGGGTTAGGACAATTGGCTCGTCTGACCGAAGTAGACGTGGATGAGGTCGGTGTATCCGGTGCCAAGAACTTTTTTGAAGCTAAGGTAAAATCTATTGTTTGTAATAATACGAAGGAAAAAAGAAGTGAAAAAATTTTTTGACGAATTAATAACAAAAAATTCTCTCCTTGTTTATTCATTATATAATTTTCATTTATATCCGTAGATCGAGCAGCTTCGTAAATCTAGCAAATTTGAGGACGAAATTCGTATGGAACAAGAAGAAAGAAAACGTGAGGAAGCTGAGAAGGCAGCGAGACGCGCACAGTTTAGAGAAAAAGCTGCGATTTTTAGTAATAATTAAAAGAGAAAGAAAAGAAAAAATAAGTATAGGATAGTATGAAAAGTTATTTTTGGAAAACTGGTTAGATTTCATACTTTATGAGAGGATTTGTATTTAATTTGATCAAAAGCACAATAGGGCGATCGTAATAAGAGATCATTGAAAGGATTCTTATAGATTTTGCACCTTTGCAATAATAAATAATCTCTAGCTTGATCGTACAAATAACGCACAGTTACTTTAATCCTTTTTAATCGGAGCTTCATTGAATGATGTATGAATCTTTACCAATTTTGATTTATCGGTTAAACTAAACTTCAAAGAAAAACTTATTGTAACACTTCGAATAAAAAGGATTAACATATATTCGTATCAAAAACATCAAAGATACTTGCATGATAAAATCCTCTCCTTTTCTTTTATAGAAAAATATGTTATATTCAGTTTTTTTATTCGTTATGTTTACCTATTTTTTAAGTTATCTTGATAATTGTAGAATTTCGTATTGAAAAAATCATATCTTTTTGGTATTAATTACGTTCGTCTTATTTTAACAATTTTTTTCCATTTATAAAGTAATCATTAGACATGTTTTATCGAATTTGTGACGAAGTCATATTCTTTTTATGTCGCGTCTTCTTTTTCGTCATTCTTTTTTTTTTTATTTTTGTTATGATAATATTAACATCTGAAGAGAAAAGTCATTCAATGGAAAATTACAATGCAAGTGTTAAATGGAGGGAGAAAATTTCAACTATTTGTTGCTCTAGTCATGCATTTATCTTGAAGAGATATATTTTTAATACAATTTCATCTAGATTTTGTATCCTACACAACTATATAAACTCCATAGAAATAGTATAAGAAAATTTTTATATTTTTTAAGTTTCTCTCTCCTTGAGAGTAATGCGTGTCATAACCATTTGAAAATATATTACTCCAATGATTTTATTATGTACTTACATAATGTAAAAATAATTAATTAAGCATTCTGTGTTATTCACTCGTATGTATATAACATCGAAAGTTGTGTTACATCATATGAGATGCATTATTTTAGTACACACTATGTAAATAGGACGTTTGCCTTATGCCAGAGTTTTTTCTTTCTTTTTTACTGATTTTATTATAGTAAAAAATGATTTATTTTATAGAAATGATACGTTAACGTTGTGATATGCAAGTTATATATATATATTGTACTTAATTAGTGTATGTTTCAAATAATGTATAAACTGAAATTTTAATTAAGCATATGATGAAATATTTTGTGAACTTACATTTTACAATAATTTTCTATAGAATTTAATATTGAGACACTTAGAAAGTTTTGCTTTTGATTTTAATCAAGAAAAGACAAAAAATAGTTTTATGTTCATACTTACATTATTGTTGCTATTTTTTCGCGGATTTTTTAAACACCACTTTTTCTAAAGTCACGGATTCAAAAAGTTGTTAAAAGTCGTTATTGTTCGCGAAGGGTCGAAGGTGAGTGACACGTTCTTCCTTTTTACTAATTTTAATACTCGAACAAAGACAATTTAATATGTCTAAATATAAGAATACAATGAAAATGTTATAAAATTTATATTATTAGTAGAAAAATATTTCTTTATATTGATGGTGAACGAAATTCGTATTGTTCTTTTCTTTTTCATAATTTCGAAATCATTAAGACGAGATCGCATATCGTGATTTTTTGAAATATTACAAAGTTTTTATTATCTGGTCGATAATGAACAAGTTTTTATAATTTTTTTTTTTTATCTATTCTATGATGATTAAGGTCAACGTTATCGATATTATAATATCTACAGAGTCGCAAAAGAGTGTTTACAGAGAGCGTTAGTTATCAGGCATATATAGTACTTGGTATGTCTCATATTGGTTATCTATGATGGAGGTAGTGGTTATGTGTTCGTTTAGGTTTTATTGTTGTTGATTATGTTTATTGTATTTTCTAACTGTGCAATGGTTACAAGATTGTACAGTGTATATTTTTATCGTTATGAGTTTCTTATTTGATTTAGTAAAAAACGCATTTATCAGGATGTTAGAGCTTTTATGGTTTGGTAAAAAGAAAATTAGTAATTCATTAAGTATATATATCAAAACAAATACAGGAAATACTCTATCTGTGGATTTAGATCCTAAATGGGATATAAAAAATGTGAAAGAAATATTAGCACCCCAAATGGGCATGGCACCAGAAGATATTAAAATTATTTTTGCTGGTAAAGAACTACATAATTCAACAGTAATAGAGGTACAAGACAATTGTTATTATAGCTCAAAATGATCTAATGTATGATTTTATAAATGTTGAATATTTTAATACATAATTGTCTATAGGAATGTGATTTGGGTCAGCAAAGTATTCTTCATGCTGTTCAAAATCGTCACCAAAGACTTAATAAGAGTATAAATTCTGTAAATACTATCGAGGAGGTGGTAATGGAAGGATCTGATTTTGATTCGACATTTAATAGTAGTGGAAGTAAACCAATGAATGAAACACTTACAGATTTGCCATTAGAGGAAACAGATAAGACAAATTCATCCACAGATGGTTATTATATTACATATGCTACATTTACTATAATAAAATAAAAATTAACTAATTGCATTCTATAATTTTCATCATATTCTATGGTAGAGCAACGAGAAACTCGAGCACATTTTTACGTATATTGTTCAAAGCCGTGCAAAGCTGTAACTACAGGGAAGTTAAGAGTCAAATGTGCATCTTGTGGTAGTGGCGCTGTTACAGTAGACAGAGATCCACAATGTTGGCCAGATGTTTTACAGCCCAAAAGAATAACGGTTCATTGCGAAAATGAGTTATGCGAGCTATCTGTATCTTCTAATGAGGACATCGAATTACAAGTTTTATATGCTCAATTCTTTTTCAAATGTGCAAATCATATTAGTTTAGGTGAAGATGACCAGGCAGTACCTCTTTATTATATCAAGCCAAATTCCATGAATATACCTTGTCTCGCATGTACAGATATAAGGTATCAGATTATAATGAGAGCATCAGATAATAATCTAAATGAATATTAAATAATTAATTTTAAGTTACTTATATATATAGGGATACAGTATTGGTTTTTCCTTGTGAAGCAGCCCATGTAACTTGCCTAGATTGCTTTAGAGAATATTGTTCTGTACGCTTACGCGAGCGTCAGTTTCAATTTGAAACAACAAAAGGTTACTATACTCTTCCCTGTCCCGCAGGATGTCCCAACTCTTTTATTACAGAAGTTCATCATTTTCATCTTCTTAATCCACAGCAGGTATATATTTTCTAAGCTAAGAGATTATATGAGATTTAAGTAGAGAAAAGTTGTTGAAATACATTTTAATATTTAGTATGAGCAATACCAACAATTTAGTACAGAGGAATATGTTTTACGGGAGGGTGGACTTCTTTGTCCAAGACCAGATTGTGGTATGGGTATAATACCACCATCTATAGAAGATGGTGCAAATGAAGAAGAATGTCGTAAAATTCAATGTTTTGCAGGTTGTGGTGTAAGTTGATACATCGATTATATTTCAGATAGGATCCTACACAATCTTGATTTATATCAGGAACAATTACACGAAGTATATATTGTTTATATTTTATATGTGATTTATAGTATGTGTTCTGTAGAAGATGTTTACAAGGATTTCATGTGGGAGAATGTGAATTACAATCTTCAGAGACATCTAATAATAAATCTATAGTTAACGGATATACCATTGATCCCCAGAAGGCTAAAGATGTATTTACATTATTATTGTTCAAAGCCGTGACGCGTAGTAATGTAAAAATCTTATGGGTATCTTTTATTTTAGGCTAAATGGGATGAGGCTAGTAAAAAAACCATACAAATATCGACTAAACCTTGTCCAAAATGTAGGACACCTACCGAAAGAGATGGTACTTATAGTTTCTGAAAACTTTCTATCAAACTAGTCAATTTCTATTCTCGAGAAATACCTCGGAATTGTTATTTCTTTAGGTGGATGTATGCATATGGTGTGTACACGAGCAGGTTGTGGCTTTCAGTGGTGTTGGGTTTGCCAAACTCAATGGACGAGAGATTGTATGGGTAGTCATTGGTTCGGATAAAATAATACGTTAATTTAACGTTAGTTTGTATAACTACCACTGTTACTCATTTATTTTCTGACATAATGTAATTTATCAATAATCGGGTAAATTATTTTCTTGTCATAAAAATTAGTTTGTTTTGTAAATCTTTGTTCCTTACTAATAGAGTATATTTTATTGTAATGTATTTAGAATTCGTTAAATTTATCTAACAACCTTATATTTTCAAAATATGCAGTACAAATTGATTTGAAATGGGATTGATTTCTGTATGTGTGTATATGTATATCGATAGATATACCTATCTCTTTCTATATATTTGTAATAATATAAACAAATATAATTTTATAAAATTCAGAATATAATATTATATCAAATTTACGTGTTATTTTTTCTGTAGGTAGTGATATATTTATATTTATGGAAAGGTATACTTACAAGTAAGATATACGTGGTGCTTTCGTATGATCAACGACGATTCGAAAATATATGAGTCATTAAATAAGAAAGTCTTCAATGAGAAATATCATTATCTAAGGTCACTTGAAAATCCGATTAGTCGATACTCGCTAGAACGTTCGTTCAAATATATGCGAATATATATGTATAGTTTCGTAGAAAGAAACCACCTAATATATTATTCGATCATATGTACTATAAATGTAAATCAAATTGCCGTTGTTTGAGGAGCAGGTGGTGGTGTCAAAGGCGTCCAAGTGTTAGTCTGTTGATCGGTATTAGCAAGTTGATTATTTTGTCGATGATGATTGTGACGGTCTATCACTACAGCTAGGCACCTGCGTTCATCATCAGATTGTACATTATTTAAGGTTTCGACAGTTTGATTAGGACAAACACCAGGTACATGTTGATGCTCCTTAGAAGGATCATCATATTCTCCAGCATTTGGTGACGTAGTTTCGGTTTGTGAAAGAGGTTGAAGATGTAACATTTGCATATTGTGATGCTGTTGTTTGTGTAGATGTTGATCAGGTGTTGTCGATTGTGCTGGAGATATCGGTGCATGATGATACTCATGAACCGAATATTCTGCTGGATTGGCTGAAGGAATTGTCTCGTTATCGGTTGGATGTAGAACGTGATGTAGTCCACTGTGAGATACCGTAGTGTAAGGTGGCATCTGATGATGGAGATGCAAATTTAAATTTAAATAGGATTGTTGTTGTTGCTGTTGCTGCTGTTGTTGTTGTTGATGATGTTGTTGTTGATCGGATAGAGCCATGGAGTGTATCCAAGCGGACGAGTCTGAGTTATGGGGATGATCCTGTGACATTGAATTGCAAGGTAAACTTGCTGGGACGTAGAGTGTACATCCGGTCACACTGGTCGGTGTCATTGTTCCAATGACCGTTCTAGTTAGTGTAGTATGCGAGGAAGATGTTGGTGATGGCGAAGGTGAAGCTGCCCATTCTTGTGGAGGTGGAGGTGGTATGCACGCTGGATTTAAACTTTGTAACGATTCCGGACTTCGTGGTGACCAACTGGATGGTGTCACGTAGGTCGTTGAATGTAGGAGTGGAACAGTTCCATATGGATCTAAGTGTTCTTCTGAAGTTCAAATAGAATTCAATTATTTTTAATTTTTTTTTTTTTTTACAGTAAGATAATTAAACACATTTTTATACCAACCATCTTGAGCATATTTGTGTCTCAAAGAATATGGTGTTACCCTACAAGTATTTCTACGTCCACCAGTAGAAACGGTGTAAGAATGAGTAAGGTGATTATTAACGACGTTTTGTGCTTGATTTTGAGGCGCCATTATTCCGGATGTTGTATTATACTCGCATCCCATCGTTGGCTGCGGTATGAACCAAGCACTTGAGTCTACAATTTTGAAATGGCAAAGTATTGGTCGTACTTTGTGCGTCGAAAGCTCAATGTATTTCGTATATTAGACTCACATTGAGGATACGTTTGAGTGTCAGTTGGTCTTTCTTTTGCATCCAAGAAAGCTTTAGCAAATGGATTATATTTTATCTTCAAGCTCGTCACTTCCTCGTTCTGATATGCTGTCACTGCTATGAACTGTGTCTCAGGGAAACGATAGGTGAGAACCTGCGATAATCGGAATTCTTTCAGTCTTTAAACATACTTTATTTTACCTTGTTTTTTTTTTCTTTTATATACGTCATTGATTCGATGACTCTTACATTTAGTCAGAAAATTTTATTTACACGTTCGAACATTTTCTCTCTCACTCTCTCGACGTTTTCGAACTTACGTAGAAACGCATAGGTACCTATATCCATATTGACTAAATATCTTTCGACTTATTCTAACGTACTGAAACCGTAATGCAAACTCCTCTTGTTAAGAACGTGTACAGAATCGTAAAATGATGCGAAACGTTGCTTACAGTTCTCTGTTCCTCGGCTCCAACTCGAACCAGATGCACACGTGGCTCGTATTTGTGTAGCGAATTTAACATGATCTGTCCGTTCCCGTTAGCCTTGTTGGTGAGTTTCACCTTAGCAAATGATATTGCTTCTTTCATCCAGTGAGCACCAAAATTTGGACTCTCTGGATGAACGTAAATCGGATTTGGAGGTGCGATTTCTGCTTTTCCACCGGGAACCCATTCACCATTTACGTATTTCCATCTATTTTTTAACAGAGTTTCTTTTATATAATATATATAAATATATAAATGATATCATGTGATACTAGTTATGAATATTCTCACCTATGAGGATCTACTTGTACGAATTCGAGCAAAAGAGTGTACATGGCTGCTGGTTCCAACCCCTGTGCTAATACTTTAACCACCGGAAACATTCGTCTAAAGAGAGAAAAATCAACGATATTTCATTTAAATTAAAGTTTAAACCACGTCAGTTTTGTTAACAGAATAAAAGAATTCTTCTCTCAGCGAACAATATACGTTGGTAGTGCAAGAAGCAAATCTGCTAGGCATTATAATTAGACCAATTAGCTTAATTTACAACTTTGTGTTCTACTTCTCATATACTTTGTCTTTGTCTTCTTCTAAATGACCTTACATTTGATTACGATGATTAATAAAAATAATCTTTACAATGAATTATTTTCGTAAATGATATTTCATAAGAGAAAAAAAAAAATAATATTACACAAACTTTGTGATTTTTCATTTTATTATATATTATTTTCTTTGTGCATGGGGGATCTATATCTTTGTTCAACAATTTTCTTTGAAGACAGTCCGCCGGCAAAACTTCAGAAGTTGCAGGTGTGCCATCGGACCGTCCGTCGAACATTCTACGAAGAAGAATCGTGAGTATCGTAAAGTTTTATTACCGACACAATACTATAGCTTTTTTTATTCTCCAACCGAATTATGTTTCTTTCATTCGAGATATTTCTTTTTGGGGTCGATCATTAGTCGCGCGTGCCTACTCAATCTTGACTATTAAGGCACGGCAGGTAAATAAGAATAGATACATAGAGACGTTGATCGTTAGAAAAATAATCAATCACAATGTTTAAGGTTTATTTCGCATACACCTGGAAATTCCTAAGATCCTTTCAAGAGGTTTTATCATTTTCGAATGTTTAATATTTAAATAATTTTATATTTTAATTTCTGTTAGACATAAATTGAAGAAGATTTTTTATGTTCTCTAAGATAAAAATATTTGATAATTACTAACGTAAATGAAGAATGATAAATCCAATATATTTTTAATTTTTAGATAATCAACTGTGATAGCAATCTGACTTAAGCAATCAGATTAAGTAGCAATTAAAAAATTCGATCATCAGCATTCTTACCTTCCATTTTTCGTGACGATCATCTCGTTAGTGATACACTGAAATCTGGTCCATAATTCTCTGTCCTCTAATGAAAGAGATAAGGGTAAGTTCTGATTGGAGGACATCGACGTAATGCAGATATTTTGCCTGGACAAAGAATCTCGATCATCATTTGATTTCTTATTGGTTTCTTTAGACATTGCTCGAGCTTGTCCACCATCCTCTTCTTGTTCTAACTCATGTTCGTTTTCGGTATCTTGTCGCTCCTGTCCTCTCTGTCGTTCCTTTTCTCGACAAGAAGAATGTATAGGAGATACACCGAGACTCGTATTACCTGATTGCATCTTTCTATTTTTTCTTCTCTCTCTCCCTCTTTTTAATTTTTCTCGTTGATCAATTAAGTCACGCTTCTCCCTTTCCAAAGTTGCTAGTTCGATTAGATAAAGTTGACGAATGTGATAAACGATTAGAAAAAGGTCGATGTGAAAAGAGATGGAAAATAAAGAAGCTGGTACAAAGATACAAGTGATTGTTCAAGAGAAAGAAAGAGAGAGAAGAGGGGGACGAGTGATAGATAGATAGATAGATAGATAGATAGATAGATAGATAGATAGATAGATAGATAGATAGATAGATGATAGATAGATAGACAGATAGATGATAGATAGATAGATAGATAGATAGATAGGTAGATAGACGGATAGAAAGAAAGAAAGAAAGAAAGAAAGAAAGAAAAAAGTAAGAAAAAGAGAGGGAGTGGAGAACGTTGAACGCGGATATCGTCGGTCGCACCTAGCAACACCGATTTCAACTGCTGACCAGCCCTCGTGGCCAGGACTCGTAACACTTGGGCGCGATATTTCACACTATCCGGCGAAGACGAGCCGAAGACTGACGGGCGACACCTCTCAGTTTCTCCTGGACGACCTTTCCTTCTCTATCTCTTGGCGGTGGCCGGCTCCTAAAAGAAACGACACCATCCTCCCTGGCTGACCAACTCCGTTACGGTGCTCCTCGGGTGCTAATTAAGAGCCAAGCATTAGAAAGAGCCTGGCCTCTCTCTCTCTCTCTCTCTCTCCCCTCGTCTCCTTTTTCTCTTTCTTCTTCATCATGGTACTACCGCAAACATGGCAGTACGTATCATGTTCTTTCTGCATTGGCTGTAGTTTCTGCAAGCTGCTCGGTACACCGAACGAAACGATTTCACTGGTCCCCTCTTCGTTCTAGGCCATTCAAGGACACTATTTGTCACCGCCTCTAATCGTACTCGCAAGCCAACCGACGTTCGACTTCACTTTACGATCCCATCATGGTTGGCTGATTCATCGTGTGGTAGACGGAGAGTTCGTCAGTCCGCCCATCAACTTGACCGATCGCCAGCTCCTCCTGAAGTTTCTTCGTCAACGGCAGACGATGTGTGACCCCCTCGTGTGACCTCGCTTCCGGACTTCGCGATATCAATTCGTGAACGAGCAACGAGCTTTCAACCGATTGTTTTACTTCGTCTCTCTTTTCTTAATTCGTTCGATCGGTTCTCTTTGACTTTTTCGAGGTTAGATATCAAGTATTATATCTAGCGATCTTGTTATTATATCATATATTTAATTTGTTGTCTTTTCTCTCTTTTTTTTCTTTTTTTTTTTTTATATTATATTCTTATATTATGTTGGTTTAGTGCTACTCAAGATATATCCTTCTTGTTTAATTTCTCCAGAAATATATACGTGAAGAATTTTAAAGCAAGATACAGTGTGATGTTTCAAGTTCGGTGACGTACAATCTTATAGAAAGTGTTCTCCATTATCGTACGTATCCACACACGTTTATATTCATTGATTTCTTTAGAGTGTTCTCTTGGGTTGTGAACTAAGATAAAAAACAAATCGATCATTGGTCTTCCATTTCGAAAGGTACATATGTCATTGTTAGCTTGTTCTTCGTTTTTGATGCTGAGGAGTCAGCAAGGTAAGCACCAAAGGTGAAATCTTCGGAGTCGTACTTTTTCACCTCAAATGACTAAAATCAACATAGACTCAGTCTTACGGTACGAGCTGTACAATTTTTTATTGGCTAGGAACATTTGACCAGGACCGTTTTTTGTTTGTTATATCATGCCATTATTTCTACTGGTATGTTTATTATGTGCACGCGCGCGCGCGCACACACACACACACACACAAAGTCGTCAGGAATGTTTGTGCCTGAGACTCGTATAACATGAATTGTCCGCAAAGCTGACGAAGTTTTCTGACGGTAGGAAAGAATTTTTGATCGTTAGAATTTTATATTCGAATGAATTTGTATTTTGAGTTGTTGTTTAGTATTAATATTTTAGGAATGACACTTCTGGGCAAGTTGATTAAATGATTAGAAAGCAATTATTTATTAAATAATTTTATTTATTGATTTCTTTTATTATATCTAGGATCTTCATGTATAGACAAATTTGTTTAGAATTTTTGTCAACTTCTAGTTTACTATATAAAAACTGGTACTTTTGAATTAGTTGATTAAATAACTGAAAAAAATTATTTATTAAGTAATTTAATACATCGAGTTCTTTTGTTATATCCAGGTTTGTTGTATTCGAATTAATTCATTTTGAATTTTGTCGACTCCATGTTTAGTATCTTAAAATTGGTACTTCTGAACAAATTGATTAAATGATTGAGAACTGATGATAGAATTGTTCAATTTTGTCTATTATATTTAGGATTGTGTCCATCATATATGGATAAATTTGTTTAGAATTCTGTCAATTACTTGATCAGTATATTAGTTTTAAGAAATGATCGAAAAACAAATTACATATTTATCAAATAATTTGATGCGTCAATTTGTTCTGTTATATCTAACAAAGTTATTAGTTTAATAATTCAATTATTCACTCGTATGTAAAACATTAAGTGGATAAATAACAATTAGTCTCGTTGTTAAGAAAAATTTTACTATAATTCGATAATAATTAACGAAACGGAGAAAACTGATACTCGGATTTTAGACCAGTCAAAATCATTTTCGTTGTCGAGAAAAATTATACAATAAATAACGAAATAAACAAAACCGATACTCGATTTTGACTAAAACCTTTTTGGCACTGTCAGATGTTTAATGTACGTTTATATACAAACATACAAACGTACATAGTTGTCCTAATTCAACTTAAGACCTAAGAATGTTTACCTTTTCTACTTCCTTCGGAAAGATCTTGCGATCTTTCGGCGTTTTTCACAGTGGCAAGGGTAATAAAACTTTTTAGAGTTCCCACGTGATGGCTTCGGTGAATCATGGAGGTTTACAGCAGGATCCCCCATATAAGAATATAGCTACCTGCCGTTAGGTAGCTCGCATCTTTTTTTTTGGATTAGAAGAACAGTCCGGCAAAGTTTATCACGTTTGTGGCTTCTTTGCCGCTTCCGCTTTCCCTCCATCTGTCCTTTCATAAAATATCTTTATTGATCGTTTCGATAACACTATCAACATTTTCCTTCATTGTTTACAAATTGTATACCTCTTGTGTTTTCTAGAATAAAAGGGATTCGGTCGAAGAATGCGATATTGTTCCTTTCGGACATGATCTTAACAATCGTTTTAACTCATTGTACAATTATGGATAACTATCATTTACAATATCCGACAGTTTATTTGTTGATGTTAACACATATTTGTCCGGTCATAAGTATACTCGTGCTTGCACATGTATTTTAATTTAATAATGAATATAGCCGATAAAACGCATTACTTTTTGCATATAATAGCCTGTTAATAATATGTGTTAACATGTACTATATTTGTTTTTGATCGAATAGATTTGTAAATGTTAATATTGACAAATGAATCATTCAATAGTCTAGACTTTTATTTAAAATGACAAAGATTGATGCTTTACGTTTTTATTTTATTTTATTTTTTAATTATAGTATTGTTAATTGTGTTAAATGTTTGTTTAATTTTGATATATTACTTTTTTGAATAGAATTTTTCTGAATTCTTAATATTTCAATAACGATTTTAATTTAATTATGAACATAGTCGATGAAAGGCATTACTTTTTGTATATGATAACCGGTCAACAATGTGTGTTAACATGTGCTGAATTTATTTTTGATCGAATAGATCTACAAATGTTGATATTGACGAATTAATCGTTGAATAGTCTGGTCTCTTTATTATTTAAAATTAAAAAGATTGATCTTATGTTTCATGTTTTTATTTCTTTTTTTCCAATAATATCTATAAGAATAGAACAACGCTGATAAATCGATAAAACTTTATTGAATATAATCATTGGATAAATTCTAGCGGGTTCCGTCGTTACGAAGAAATGAAATGCTTTGTCGTAACGTTATTGATAAATTATTCACTCATTTACAACAGATCCGAGACTAAACTAAATCAGTTTAAACGATGAAAAACGATTAATTAGAACTGTCGAAATTCGTTTATTCGTCGGAACATTTAGGCGAAGATTCTTCTCGATTATTTTCGTAACGACAAGATTTATTTTTGTTGTCCTTGACATTCTCATTATCTTCGTCTTCTTCGATGTAACTACTACCGTCGTCACTATTGTCTGTACCAATTAGAATATATTTCTGATCTTCTACGTGATCGTCTTCGTTGATCAGGATACAACATTTTCCATTATAACGACGAAGGAGTGCTTCGATATTTGATAAACGAGTAATTGTTGCGTTCTCGTGAAATTCGTGTCCTTCGTTAGTATGATGGATACAATCGGGTGGCCTTGTACATATCTGCGTATAAGTTTTTATTTTTTTTTTACATAGATCTAATACTTTTCAAAAGAAACAGAACGAAGTGGTACTGTCTATAAATCAATTAATCAATTAATTATCAAGTAACCTTTTAGATACCATAGGCACATTAACGCGCTATACATTATCAGGCTCTTAATTCAATATATATAAAAAGCGCGTGTAATACAAGCTCTAGTTTGAACTTATTTAATGAATATAATTAATCAATATCGAGCATTTAATGAATTTTAAATATATTCTAAGGACATCTGGCACGCCATCTCACGGACTAACTTATAATTTTTAAAAAATATATAATTACGTTCATTGTCAATTATTATTGAGTTTTTTTACTTGCGGCTTATATTATAGGTATCGCCAAGATAATATTATACGGCATCTAAACGATTAATTAATTAATTGATTAGATCGTTCTATGGTCAACTATAATAGATTATCTTTTTTTTGCATTAAATTGATTCATTTTGCATGAAATTAATTCATTTCTGATTTGATAGATGCAGAATACGAATGTTAACATGTTTAATGTAATAATTAAATTTTCCAATTTATTTAAATTATTTTTAAGATTTTTTAAATAAAATTTACATTTTTTGAAGATTAGAAAATTTTTTAATTGGAGTAAAAGTTCTATAAAAAAAAATAAAATAATGAATTTATTTTTTATTTGCAAAAAGTTATAAAAGGTATGAGAAAGAAGAAGTACTCTTTCCAAAATTCGGATAAAATCTAATTATAAAATTGAGACATGATTGATATTTGTTTATGTAATTGATCTATTTTCCACGTTTGACTCTCTATAGTCCAATTTTGGTTCACGTCTAAAGAAAAATGATGTAGGTAATGTAAAATTTTAAAGTTGTACTTATATGTAACTGTATTATATTAACAATAAGTATAATATTTATACTTAACAAAAATTTATCTTCGGATATTAACTAATAATAATCAATTCTTTGAACTGTGGGATCACCTTTGACATGATTTTTCATTTAATTAATCAAACAAATCAATAGCATAAGAATTTTATTAAAAAATTACTTTGAAAGCATATTATATGTATGTCTAACTATATACATGAATATATGGATATCAAAAGCAGCAAGAATCCGATTACAGAGTTAATTGAAAAGAAACTATGAAAATTAATTATAGTACAGAGGGTACATTTTATTACAAAAATAAAATTAAATTGGACGATAAAAAATGAAAAGACTATTATTGTTCATTAATTTATATTATTGATATAATATTAATAATAATTATATATAATTGATATATAAAAATTCGGTTTAATATTAATAATGATGTAAAAATCGATATAAAAGTAATGATAATATAATCTATGCAATATTATAATAATATATTTTCGATATAAAAATTCGTACTTACTGCGTTACCATTCGAGAATTTAGCGATCGAATTGCCAGCTTGTTTGGAGAACCAATAATAACCATCGTGAACGCTTCGTGAGAAGAGTTCACTTTGCTTTTTCGTTTCGTCGATCACACTAGGGGTTTTGAAGACGTTTTGACATGCCATAGGGAAAGGAAACATTGTTGGAACGGATAGATACCCTTCTGGGATCTGGGAAAGAAAATAAAACGCATTTTATAATATTTCGTTCTCTTTACTGTCGCACGGACACGCGCGTATTCGTTCGTTCGTTCATTCACTGTAGACTGGATCGCCATAAATTTTGTTTATTTATTAATTTAATTTTTGTTAAAATTATTATATCCTTTTCTCATCTATTTTCAAGTGTTTGTTCTTCGCTGTGTACACACATACTTACATATACATAGATATTGTTGATCTTTCGAACTTAGTACTTTTCGCGAGTATCGTTCGTGTTATGACAAGTTGATCTTACATCGTCTTTTTTTCTTTTTTTTTTTTAATTTTCTTTAAACAAAAAAAAAACAAACTCATATATGTATACAATACATGCTTGACCAATTCTTTACTAATTGTGTTATCATTTCTGTGTACACGTGTTTCTCTCGGTGTTTATGTATATATGTGTGTTTTTGTGTTAATACATACTCCTATATAATATTTTGCCGTCAGAAATTCTAAACTTTGTACTAAACATTATATTAATAATGAAAATACTTTGTAGAGACGATTATATCAAAACTGTGCCCCGTTCGTGATTGAACGTTATAAGAATAATAAATGATAGAAAATGCAAAATTTTGTACCCCCAAAAAGTTATATCCCTATCGTTCTAACCGTCGTTCGTTGTTTTGATACAGCTTTTTTAAATTATACAATATACTTAACAAACAAATAAATATAAAAATTAAGCGACGGCTCGATATATCGATCTTAAGCTTAGCAAATGCGACTTTCCTTTCTTCCTTTCGATATGTGTTATTATATCTCCTGATTCGAGTGATTTTTCTTTTCATTTCTATCTGTCTTTCAAAAAAAAAAAATGAAAAAGAAAAAGTAAATAAATAAATAAAAAATAAACAATAAGATAGAAAAAAAGAGAAAATAGTAATAAAATTGTCTATGATAAATTTGTCACGGCGTTGTCTTCTTCGTTCGCTATACATACATATATATCTTGTTTTCTTTTTCTATAATTCGTATATTTCTCTCTGCAAGAATTCTTACAACGAAGGAAGAACGTTCTTAAGTTGTACTACGCATGAGAATCTGAACACAGCTGCTGCGATCTTTCATTCTATTTTTCTACACGTCAAAAATAAAAATAAAAGTAAAAATAAAAATAAAAATAAAAATAAAAAATAATAATAATAATAATAATAATAATAATAATAATAAGAAGAAGAAGAAGAAGAAGAAGAAGAAGAACAACAACAACAACAACAACAACTGCAATAAATTAAGATGTGTCGTATGTAAAAATTTATCAGATTAATCTATCAATAAATACATTCTCTATCGAATCGATCATGTCGCTACTTATGATGATTATGTATAATTAATTAAGAGGAATAAGTAAAAGTCTTCTTTGTGTTTGTTTCGGTGAATCGATAGCGATAGATCTTTCTTGTGGATTATTTCAGTAAATCCGAATATCGTAACGAGAACTTGCCCTCTAAACTTGGCCAATGGAATCGAATCTTTGAGCGATCGTGCGAACAGAATGAGAGAACGCTTCGTGCGACAATACGTAGGACGCAAGCGCGACGATGAACGCAAAATAAACGTTCCTTGATTCTTTCTTTTCTCTTTTTTTTTTTTTTTTAATATTCGTTAATTTGGTCCCATTGTAGGTACAGGGTATGCCCGACACAAATTTATCTCAAATTTATATAATTGATCGATAGATCGATCAATCAATTGATACAAGTGAAACTTGCATCGATACGTGTTCACACTTCGCTTACGGAAACAATAGCGATGAATTATTTACGATTAATATTCCGTATATTACAACGTAAATTGTCACGATTTGAAAATAAAATAAACGAAACTTAAGTCGAGACTTATACGATTTTAATGTTATTTACGAACATATAAGTTTTATAATGTTTTTCTTTTTTCCTCTTTCCGGTGAAAATTCTAATGCTTTATGTGTATATTATATGTCATAATAAACGATTTCAGTTAGAAGACGTAAAATTAAGACGAAAAAAAATATATTATAACTCATTCGCTTGTCAATTTAAATTAATGTAAACATATCTAAATAAGTGAATAAACGTATCGACAATATTTTGAATAAAAGATAACGTTAAAAATTGAATATGATCCTTCACGTTGTATACGTTGTATATATCACTATGGAGAAGAGATATTACAGATGTAAGGGAGATACATGATTATTTCTTTTTGTTAAGATTATTATTCCAATTGGAAGAAAAGGTTCTTTCCTTATTTATCTTTTTTTTTTACGGCTCCGTAAGCGAATACTGGTCGCGATTAATTGTGTATTCCTTTGGAGAAATATTTGTCAGAAGTAGAAAGACGCTTATCTGTCGGCTTCTCTCCTTCTCATGTTCGCAACGTTAGCGCGTAAAATTGATAATTTTAATCGTCTTTTTTTTCTTTTCTTTTTAATTAACTTCTCGGTTTTAATTTTTTTTTATTTTTTGATTCGCGCGTTGATACGTGCTCTGGTTTAATTAATAATTCTACTTGATAACATACGTTCGTCGATCGTTTTCTTTTCTTCTCTCTTTTTTCGTCCTTCCCCATGGTTTTATTTTTCTTTTATAGATCGTTGATAAATCAACTTCGATATAATATTGATTATAGCTCGACATACGATCTTTGATATTGATTTCAGTTTCTCAATAAGGTACTCAGTATCTAAGTCACATTTACGAGAGAAAAAGAGGGAAAGAAAGAGAGAGTGAAAGAGACCGTCAGAACTCTCAAGACGATAAGTCTTTCATCGATCGATCAACAAAGAGAACAACTCCATCTCTTTCCTAACGAAAGAATTATAAATATATCTATGCGTGTGTGTGTTAGATATAAATATATCTATGCGTGAAGATATATATATATATATATATATATCTTCCAGTAGTCTCTTTGGCTGTAACATCGATAATAGAATGTACAGACTGAATCATATAACGCGACCATTTTTATATTTTGAAATATTTAATAGAATATAAAAAAAAAGAATAGGTAAATTGTGATCGTCTCGTAAAGTTATAAATTATACACAAAATAGAAAAAAAGAGAGAAAATATCTTTTCTCGACGAGTAAAAAATGACAATTTACGTTATATTTTTCACCCTGTATAGACACATGTACGTGTACATACACATACACATGTTATCCACGGATAAAAAGGCTATTATCATCGTCGTTGTTAGCGTATATTGGCACACATGTCTCGGATAAGTCGAATCACTTTCTTTCTTTGATGATCGATCGATTCTCGACGGGAAGACCACTAAAACGTAACGAATAAAATGGCGCGAAAATGTTCGCAACCTCTTTTGTTTTTTTTTTGATTGGATAATACACTTATTAAATTTCACTACCTACAGGACCGACGTGCGGACTGTGCCAAGGCGAGACGATGGGCTGTCCGCAGTAAACATCAGTTGACGTCGATGACAAGGACGATGACGACGACAACGACGTCGGAAAAATATTGTTGCTCGAACATTGATTGGCAACGTCGAAAGCTGACGTCGGATCAACGGCTCCGACGACTTCACTTTCGAGTTTTCCTTTTTCAAAGTTTCTTCTCGTTGGATTTGAAGTTGTCGTCGTTGTCGTTATCGTCGTCGTCGTCGTTATCGTCATCGTCGTCGGTAACCCCGTGCCTTTCACTTCCGACGCGGCCACTATCCGACTTACGTCCTCTTTCTTATCCTCTTCTGCGCCGTTACTCTTATCGCCGACCATGTTTGCGAAATATTCCGATCTCGAGAACTTCCCAATCTCTGTCGAGCCAAAAGCTTGATGAAATCCGGGCAAGGGTTGTGTCAAATTTGGCTTCTTCGATTCGAAGCTCTCGGAGGAATGAAGATCATGGTCTTTTTCCTGATCCCTCGGTCTCTTTGACGTTATCTACTGACATGAAATAAAGTATTCTTTGAAGAATTAATCCTTCACGTAATTATTTATTTGTTTAGTTTATTTCTTGCCTAATCTCTAACTTGATTTTTTGTTTGGCTACTTTCGATATCCTCATCTATACATGTAGATATTCAAAACAATTTTTCAATAAAATTGTATTTCCAATCAACCTTATTGTATTAATTGAACGAAATGTTTTATCAGAGATGATTTAAGAGTTTTAAGAAAACAATACTATTGTCACGTGACCTTATGATGATGCAAAGAGTTAAAATGCTATTTATCAGTTTTACTCTAAAAAGTTCTACTTTACCGTCGCTGGGATTAATAATCCATTGAAAATCCTCGAACCCGATACCGGATTCGCTTGCCATCTCATTTCTTCAAATATCTCACATCTTCTGGGCATCGTTGATGTAGATGCTTCTGCAGGCATCTGCTAAAGTTTGAAAATATATGTTGCTAATGTACCTTCATTTTTTTTTTTCATATTCGTAATTACACCTGTATCAATATTACTCGTGTATGATTAATCTGATAAATACCTGATGTTCCGGTGGCGGATAAGACAGGTCACGCGTGTTATCGAGCTCGCGTTTTCGTGAAATACATGGTATTTGTGATTGATTCTCTGAGTCCTGTCGATTGGACGTACTATCTCGTAAGAAGATGGCCTGCCGAATTCCATGCATCGTAACGTTACGGATCACACCAGGGACGTCTGAATAGGAAAATATTACTCTTAGAATCGGTCAAGTGAATTAGTTAGTATCAATGAAATGTTTAAACTTACACGTTGGCAAATTTTGACAGAAATGACCCCATGTTCCTTGAGTAGTAGCTTCCTGTCTGCTAACAGGAGGGATAATGATTTGCGGTGGAGCAGGTAATTGGATTGGTCTTACATGTTGATGATGTGTATGCGCGACGTTCTAAAAAATACGAGGATGACGATTGAGAACAGTGTTTTAATAATAACAATTTTTAAAAATGACACAGTAGCAAATATGCCAATTAAGTTTTCAAATTGAAGGAAATCAAGTAGAGTATCACCTGATAAGGATTCCACTTTTGTCCTTCAGGGAATCCAGTAAGTTGGTAGCTTTCAAGCATCTGTTGACGTCTAATTTCTCTCCCGAGATTAGCTGCAGCTGCAACGGTAGCGGCTGCTGCTTGATAACTGATAATGTTTATTGGTTGTTTTCCCAAAACAAACTGTTGTTGTTCTTGCTGCTGCTGCTGCTGCTGCTGTTGTTGTTGTTGTTGTTGTTGTTGTTGTTGTTGTTGTTGTTGCAGAAGTTGATATTGTTGCATAGTGAGTCGTGATCTCTGGTCAACATCAACCTCAAGGTTAATACCAGTATACCATTCTAATTCCCGGCCGTTGTACCCACATTTTGAACGTGGTTCGTTTACCGTTGGACACCAAGATTCTTGTATCGTTGGCTGTTGATCACGTTGATGCTGTTGATGAACCTGTCCGACAAATTGCTCTGTTCGGTAATTGGTCAAGCCCGAAGCACCGCAATCAAGATGATTCCGTTGTTGTTGTTGTTGTTGTTGTTGTTGCTGTTGTTGTCGTTGATCCAAAAATTCGTCAGCCAATGAACATGACGTTCTCGTCGTCGTAGTCGTCGTAGTCGTCGCCGTCGTCGTTGACGACGAGGCTTCGAGAGAGTCCCGTGCATTTCCGACCGTGCTCTGCAGGATGAAGCGTCTTGAGGATTCTCGGCTCTGCTCGCGCATAGCTTTCCGTATTCGGGCCTCCTTGGGATTGTAGACGTAGTCTGCGAACAGACAAGGTATCGTGACAATAGTTTGTTTTTGTATCGTCTCGTCTCGTCTCGTTTCGTCTTATCTGTCCTTCTAATTATTAAATTATCGTCCCATCCACCATCGATCTAGTTTGCGAATTCCATTATTCAACGTATCCTTCTCTTGAGGAGAAGTAAATCGTAGCATTCTCGTTGGACGTTACGATCGAGGTCAATCCAATTAACCGTAACGACCCATCCTTCCGATCGATCATGTTTATCAACCGAACTATCGCGCGATAATAATTCGACGTCGACGAATAAAACGATGCTTTACGGGAGACCGAAGCACTCCGTGATTATCGACGTTCTTTCATTACGGTTAAGGGAGAAGCCCTTAAGCTTAAAGAGAGAAAGACGTGACGAGAAGCAAAAAAAAAGGGTCGATTGAAATCGCATGTATTCTTTTAAAGGTTCACATGAGTTCTTGTTGAATAGACATCTACCTGTCGGATGATAAGCAGCCGGAAGGACAGCATTGTGACGTGCATTAGCCTCGAGCATGTTCGAGATCGGTGTGGTACCATAGTTTACGTATGGGGCAACGCTAGTGTTGTTATGAAAGTAGGCTTGCTGCTGTTGATGGTGTTGTTGATGTTGTTCTTGTTGTTGTTGTTGTTGTTGTTGTTGTTGTTGCTGTTGATAAAAATGAGCACCAGGTGTGTACGCTTCGACGTAGTTGCAGCAATCCATATTTTTTCTTTGATAGGAGGATACGTGGATTATCAATACGTTACTATGTCTTGATTTTTGTCGTTACATCGGAGTGTTTAAGGACATTAATGTTCACTTTGAATGGACATCGTACACGAACGGCAAAAGTTAAAGTCGGCGTTGTGTCTTTTGAAAAGAAATAAATATATCGGCGAGTTCGAAGATCGTTCGAAAGTCTTTTGAGAGAGACAGATAGATAGATAAATAGATAGACAGATAGAAAGAGATACAGAAAGACAGACAGAAAGATGCCAAAGGATCGTCGTCGAAACTTTCTCCAATATTTTGGCTGTTTCGTTGATCGCGCCGCGAGATTACCGCCGTTGGTCGAGCGAGGCGGTCACAATTACGCGGGAAAACGCGAAACGTCGCCTTCGAGTCGTGCCGTTCGATCGGCTGCTCGCATTCCATCGGGAAGACCCAAAGTACGCTCAGCCCTCTCCTGCAGCTTCCTCGTTATCCTCCTCCTTTTGTTTATCCTCGTGATCCTCATCGTGATACTCGTTGTCATCGATATCCACGACGACGTTCCCTCTCTGTTCAGCATCCTTCTCGAAACTGAATGTCGAGACGCTGAGAGAGCGTCTTCTACGTTGTCATTCGGAGAAAAGCTAAAAGCCGATAAATTTCGTTTATCGAATCGCAACGTTCACCGGCCCGTTCTCCACTGCTTCTTCAACGAGCGACACACCGTCGTCCTTCTGTCGCGGCCCTCCGATAAACGGAGGATGCGACGATTCCGCGTCTTCCTCTAGCACTCGCGCCATTCTCATAGCAGCAGTACCACCACCACCACCGCCACAACCACCACCACCTCCTTTACCACCAGCCACAACGGCGGCGGCGCCAGCAACAGCAGAAACAGCAGCAGCAGCAACAGCAGTAGCAGCAGCAGTAGCTGCGCCGACGCTTCGAGATCGATGTTCGAAACTAGGCTTCCTCCACCACTTCCTCCTCTTCGTTTTCCTCTTCCTCCTTCTCCTTTTTCTTCTCCAGCAACAGCCCCAAAGGTAGCTGTGGAGTTACGTTGGAGCGCACATGAGACACCCTTCGAGGCTAGAGATGTCAACACACCGACACCTTTCTTCCCGCCTTCTACTACGACTATCAGCCTACTCTCTTCTCCTTCGAGCCTGCCTGCCTCTCTCTCTCTCTCTCTCTCTCTCTCTCTCTCTCTATCTATTCCTCTATTTTTCTTTTTTTTCCCTTATTATTCACCCTTCACCCTCATCTTCCTAGTCTATCTCTTTTCTCTCTTTTTCCTTCTCTCGTTTTTTGCCTCGTTCTTTCATTTTTTTTTTCTACGAGACTCGCCGAGAGCTTCCTCGTCTTGGTACTTGCTGTATCTCTATCTATCTATTTATCTCTCTCTTTCTCTCTCTCTCTCTCTCTCTCTCTCTCTCTCTCTTTCTCTCTTTCTCTCTCTTTCCTTATCTCTTTCTTTCTTGCATTCTCATGACTCTTTGGTATCCTCTTTAACGAAGAGGTGAACAGAAAGAAGAAGTGGGTAAAGGGAGAGAGAGAGAGAGAGAGAGAGAGAGAGAGAGAGAGAGAGAGAATAAAAGATCCTGCCTCACGGTGTATCTTGCTCGCACTGATTTCAACCAAGCATCAGCGCCACGACGACGGATCAACGCGACGCTCGTCATCGACGAGGCCGACTTTCCCCGCCCTTTCGGCGCTGTCGTGCTGCGTTGGTCCGGAGACTACGACGAGGATGAAAAAAAAAAAAAATGATAGAAATATATCTGTCGAATGATTGCTTTATATATTCTTTACGTTCTCGTAGAAATTCTATTCGATTAACGTAAAACGGGGGAGAGTAACGCTCGTTGCGTTTTATTGAAAGTGCATTCGGCTTCCTCCCTCTTCTTTTTTCACCCTTCGACCTCGGTATCTCTCCCTCCCCTCCCTTCTCTCTTTCTCTCTACTCGCTTTTTCATCGATTATCTTCGAAGCTTTTTCGAGACTGCCCATGGATTTTGTTATTTTTGTTGAATATTTTTTCTTTCTTTTATTCTTAATTTTTTTCCATATGAAAATATTGTTTAAATTCGTCTAATCTATACAGAACGATCAAGTAATTGAGTATTATAACGTTCTATTAGATCTTCAATCGTCTTAGATCTAATCGATCCGATCGTAAAAAAGAATTCAATTGTCGTTTGCAAAAGATAAGCGATTAGATTCGTCTAATCATATTGTTTAAATTTCAATGACGATTTTCAATCGATACATCTAATGTTCCTTTGTAATTGTTTCTTTTTTTTCATATTCAAAGATGAAAAATTTTTTAACGATAAACGTTCGCCAACGAGAACGAGGTAGGCCGGTATCGTCGAATGGTGCCAGAAACGATAGAAATCGATCGATTCGAGCGTCACCCTTTTCCTATCTATGCGCTTGCACGCTCGTTCGGCACTTTCAGTGATAAGTTGCGACTACTTCAGCTGGCGCGTGCGCTCGTGCACGTTTAAAACTCCTTCTGTCTATGTCGATCTATACATCTACATACATATGTACATAACACCTGTGTTCGGAGAATATATGTTCCTACGTGTAAAACGAA
This sequence comes from Dolichovespula sylvestris, assembly GCA_918808275.2. NCBI lineage: Eukaryota > Metazoa > Arthropoda > Insecta > Hymenoptera > Vespidae > Dolichovespula > Dolichovespula sylvestris. The sequence goes on from OU964966.1 coordinate 2,372,736, forward strand.
TACATACATTATATATACTTATATATATCATAGATACCAATTCGTAAACAGATATATATGCATCTATAATAAATATCCATTACGAATATATTATATATGCAAACAACAGAAAATTTATCTGATATACACGTATATTAGTTGACAGAAAAATTTTGTTAATCAGAGACATTAAAATAAAAAAAATAAAACATATATATATATATGTTTTTACAACAAAATTTTCTATGTTATTTCACATTAATTGTAAATTATTTAGATAAAAGAGAAAAAAAAATATATATATATTCTTTTTTTTTTTTTTTTTGACGAAAACATTCTATGTTATTTTAGATAATTTTTAAATGATTTAATCAAACAGAGACATTAAGATAAAAAAAATATACATATATATTAATATATACATGTATATGTGTGACGTTAATGGATGTAAATGCTTAGAGGGACGACGACAACGACGACAGAGGAAGAGGAGAAGGAAGGAAAGAGAAAGAGGTGAAGTAGGAGGAAGATACGGTTGTACGGAGGGCATAATCGGCCTGATCCATGGGTGTAGGCAGGCAGGTAGAAGCGCGGTCGTGTATCGGACAGGTTCCTAGACCCGCGTCGCAATCAATACCTCCGGTCTCTCTACCGTTTCCTCCCGCCCGTTTCTCGTCAACTCGACCGAGGATATCTCCTACCACTGTTTCTGTCTCTCTCTCTCTCTCCCTCTCTCTCTCTCTCTCTCTCTCTCTCTCTCTCTCTCTCTCTCTCTCTCTCTCTCTTTTACGTTGCTTCTTTCACTTCTGTACTTCCACTTTGACGAAAGCGAATCTAATATCGACCATCCTTCGTTTGCTCTCAACACGATCGAAAGATGATCTTTCTTTTCATTTCTTATTCTCTCTCTCTCCCCCCCCCCCTCTCTTTCTCTCTCACTCTTCATATTTTTCATAGTAACGAGAACGGATGATCAACTCGGAGATCAGTCTGTCGACTTCTCTCTAGTTTCAGAAAATCTTACCGATCGTTCCTAACGAACCGTTTGATTACATGGATCGATTTATTTTTCTCTTTCCTCTCTCTCTCTCTCTCTCTCTCTCTCTCTTTCTCTTTGCTCAATAGAGTACTCTAATATCAGAGGCAATGCAACGAAAAGTGCAAGTCGGATATCTTTCCGTAAAGGAACGATTGCTCGGATGATGGATCCTTCTGTAACGAAGGATTCGAGTTAATTGGTAAATAGAGAGAAGCTCGACTATTCGTGCAAATTCTTCAAACGGCGAGTTGGTTACCGTTCTCATGTGTAATCGAAAACTTCGTTACGATCTTATAATTTATCCAAAGCCATTAATTTGTTAATTGTGACTAAAAAATCGATAACGTAATGGCCTTAGAAAATTGCTTCGGACAGAGTGGAAAGGATGTATTAACGATGATTATAGAATCTTTCGAAAATTACAAGCTGGGCTTTTGAGTTTGACGATTCATTTTTTCATCTTTTTCAATTCTTTTTTTCTTTTCCTCTTTCAAATAGAATTATACAAAAAGAATAATATATTACTTTTGTATGAAATGATCATTAAATTAAGGCGAGATATATCTTTTTCTTTATTTTTCTTTTTTTTTTCTTTGCAAAACAAAAGAAATAATAATAAAAGTTGTCATAATAAACTTTGATGGATCTCTTGTTATATTTTCTTTTTTGTTGATACATTGTATACGTCAAATTAAACATTGCATACTGGCAGCAACACGTGATACGTTTTTAGGAAATCGCTATTTCTATCGCAGAAAGTTAGTTTCGGATATGCAAGTTAAATATATGATCGCAGATGACGAGTAGACCGTCTGTCACTCGGCTTTATATCTCTTGGTAGGCTATCAGCATCGTTCTATGTTCGCTTGCCTACATGCATCGTCCTGTCATGTTACGTCAACGGTGACGACGATGACGACGACAATGATGACGATGCACTCATCCCTGATCCGAGTTAACAAACTATCGTGAGACAATTCACACTTTGCGATGTTCTTGACGAGTACACTTTTATGGAGTGTATCTTTCTACGGTTTTTTTTTTAACAATAAATAAGAAAAAAAAGAAAAAAATATATATATACATACACGTATAATATAGAAATTCTATTAACACTAACATCGTTCTTGAAGAATATATTTTAAGAACTTGTATATCGTATAGCATTTTTAATATTAGTATTATTTACATCAAACATATTGGTTTTGTTTTTTCTACGATTTGCAAATACTAATTTTCAACGTTACTAATATAAAGTATAAAAATACTAATTTTTAACGTGCTGAAAATCTAAGCACGATAAACGTTTAATAGCAAAAAAGTTTATTTCAGTTAATACTTATCATTCTATGTCTATTATTGGAGAATCAAGTAATGGTAAAAAAAAAACATACCGGGATATTTCTTCTTGTGTTCTGCGTCGACTTCTCGTGCCAATGTGAAATACTTCTCCTTCACATCTTTCGAGATATTCTTCCAAAGGATTCCAAGTCTGATTACATAAAGGAAAATCGTTATTGCAGACCGACGGATATCGAGAAATCGTATAGCACCAATAATAACAATAAAAATAATGTAACGGTTCCAATTAGCAAACAATTTAGTTCCGATATTGTTTAATTATTTCTTAATTAATAGATAATTAAAGGAACGAAAATTATATTAATATGATAAAAAAAAAGATTATAATTTAGGATATATATATCAACTCAACTTATTAACGAAACGAATGAACAATATTTAACAAGGATATTAAACCTGACACTGATGTCCTTGTTAGATTCTCGAGGATTTTCACTGGCAAGTTTCTTTCGCCATTCATTAGCAAAGAGCATGAAAGCATTAGCCGGCCGTGGAATCTTTCGTTTGAGTGAGTTCCCTTCGTTATTTTTCTCATCGAAAGACAACAATGTTGGTAATATCTCTTCTTGCTTCGTAGATGGAAAATTATTTGAACGATCCTCTTGTTTCCCAATAAAATTCTCTTTGCCGTCCTCGGTAACAACGAATGTCTCTCTTCGGGACGAATCGAGAGCACGATCTTCGATGATGGCGTTGTTGCTGTTGTTGTTGTTGTTATTGTTTCTTACGTAGCCCCTTCCACGATAGGTGGGATAGTTAGTCAAATAAATCGCTTCTTTCTTCGTCGAGATCGGTGATAGGATGCTTGTTTTTACATTTCTCGAATCACGTAGTTTCGTATCGTCTGCGAACAAGGCGTCATAATCTATTTTCATTATTTTTCTCGAGATTCGTAGCACACGAGTCAGTTCGAATGAAGTACTATGGATGTGTGATAAATTAGCATCGATCATTACGAACGAATAAGAAATATAAAAAAAAAAAAAAAATAAGACATAACAAGAAAAAAACAAGAAACAAAAAAGGTTACAAAATGCCAAAATCGTACGAGACAAAAGATAGTACTTAAATATTTTGTTGTATATTCTAATGTTTAATCCTATATTAATTCACTTTTTATATTGGGACTACAACAAAAAAATTATATTACGTGAAAATTATAATATTATTTATATTACTATAGTTATATTGTATATTAAACATGACTAATACTTAACATGAAAAACTTTAATACAGTATACTTTACTAAAAATATATAAGCATGTTACTAGAAAATTTGATGGAATTATAGAAAGTTAAATAGAACAATTCGAATATTCTACGGCGATGTTAAATTTCGAACGAAACATTTAAATATACGATTCTGCATCACGATGTGTCGGATAATTTTCAAACGATTAAAGTTTACGCAATATGCAAATTTCAATAGTCTGATATTTAACTCTCTATAACCCAATTTTCTTTTTCGTCTCTATACGAAAATTATATAATATGAAAAAAAAATTACAATATGTATATTACTACTATCAGTATAATTATATTATAATAAGTATAACTTATATTTAACACGAATAACCCGATATGAAACAAAAAGTTCGTGACGATAAATTAAAATACATGTATAAAAGCGTGTTATTTTAAAATTTACATAGTGTTATAGAGGTCTAAATGGGAAAACTCGAATATTCTATGATAATCTTACCTTTTTGAACGATACATTCAAATACATGACTCTCCATCGCGATGTCTTAGTTGATTGACTTTCAAATGGCTAAATTCTTCGCAAAATGCTAATTTCAATGATATTATTGTAAATGATTAACAATAGTCGATGTGTATCGGATGCGTTTGAGGTGCTTGTAATAATCACCAAGCTAACACTAAGAAATGAAGGTATTCTTTGCTTCGTTGTCGGGAGAAGCACATTCGTTGTTTGAAACAATTGAAAAATTTTTTTCAGCGTAACGATGCACCAACTTTCTTTTTTTTCACATTCGTTTCTTTCTTTATTTGTGTTGTAAATATATAGTCAATGCAAAAGGATCATGCCATAGAGTCAAAAAAAGGTACGATCAAGCTCACCGATTTCAATTGGACATAATCGATATTTTAAAGAACGTTTCTACAAACTCGGTCAAATGTCCTGTAATTGCTGTGCTTGTGATAAACTCGGCCTAGATTATTATGGTGTGTTGTCATTGACCAAAAATTCTAATGACCTCGACATAAAAAAAGCGTAAGATTTATATACATATATAATCATATTTTCATATATATACATATACATATATATATATATATATATATATATATATATACACACACACATATATATATACACACACAAAAAGTCGATTTATTCTTTGCAATTGTTTCGTGTCATAATTAATATTCAAAGCGATCACATTTTAACGAACTTTTATTTACATCTTTACCTTCAACAGAATTATGCGTTCAATTTTTATATTTGATATTAAATTTACGATAATTAAATTAATAAAATATATACACAGATAAACAAATCGGTTGATAATAATTTGATTAAGACAACTTGAAACGATAATTCGAGAAAGTTTATTTCGAAATATCATATATATTTGTTATACAGGTTCAGACGATTGGCGATAAGTTATCATCCGAAAAGTGAAGGGAATAATGCTTGTCTTGAAGCATTTAACTTGATAGCTGAAGCATACGATGTGCTTTCGGATCCATTGAAAAGGGCTGTATACGATCAGTATGGTGAGGAAGGTTTGAAACGTGGAGTTCCGGGTCCTAATGGATTTATCGAACCTTACGTTTATCATGGAGAACCGATGAGAACTTATAAGTAAATAAGAAATTATTTCTTCATCAAATTAATATGTTTTTATCGCCGAAAATAAAAATGTAATTTTACGATACGAATATATTTAGAGAATTTTTTGGTACTGATAATCCTTATGGCGATATTTTGGATTATTTAACACGGCCACAGTTATTATTTGAATTCCCAGAAGGTCGTGGAATAAAAAAAAAGGAAGAGCCAGTGATAAATAGCTTACAGCTTACTTTGCAAGAGGTATTCTGTTTTAAATGGTATTATATTTCTACTCAAAACAGTAATATTGTACAGTGGACATCGATGATAACGTTCTGCTACGAATTTTCTAAATGATCTAAATATCTCAAACGTTTTACCAGTGTATCATCGTGCTCACGTCCTCGTGGTTTTCGAATAAGATATTTTGATTTCATTGTGTTTATGAGTTCTCGACTCTCTTCATTTTAAGAAAATGCTAGAAATAATCTAAAAGTGAAGTATCATGGGCAGAAATGTTATTATTAATATTCACCGTATGTACATAACAAAAAAGTTGAGTGACCAGTTTTATGAGGTAATAAAAGATCAACAGATGTTTTTGCAATGATATTATATTTAGAAGTATAGAATACAAAATTAACTGTAATAAAGTATACATAATTTGTTGTTAGACAGTCGTTTTTTCTGATAACTTAAATTAATTTTTTTTTTTTACTTATGTATAGGTATTTTTTGGTGGAACGAAGAAAATGAAAATTCAAAGATATGTTTTCGTCGATTGTAATAAAATAAAAACAGAGCTTAAAGAAGAGATTTTGACAATACCTATAAAACCGGGTATACCAACAGGAACACAAATTATTTACCCAGAAATGGGTGATGAGAATCCGAGCAAAATATCGGGTAAATTTTCTCATACTTTGTACGATAATATTTGAGTGATTTCAATAATAAATTGTACGTCGATTTAGCGGATGTGATATTTATTGTCGAGGATCGACCCCACGAGACGTTTCAAAGGAAAAACTCCGATTTGTACATGATTGTTGATGTGTTTCTGCGAGAAGCTCTTACAGGAACTACCGTTACTGTTAATACTATCGATGATAGAACTTTTCGAGTTCCAATAACTTCTATTATCACGTATGTTCATTGATTTATATCTCGTTCTTTTTTTTTCTTTTTGTTTAAGAATGTGTTTTGCTTTAGGAATTTCATTTATTTCCATTATTTTGGAATACAATTAATTTATTAATTTAAGAATTTAATTATGAAATTCGTTCTTTCAAATAATTGTTATATTCATATCAGACCAGAATATTGCAAGATTATCGAAGGGGAAGGATTACCTTTACCAGAAAATCCAAAGGAGAAGGGAAACCTAATATTAAATTTCAATATCGAGTTTCCAGTTTATTTGTCGATTATTAGTAAAGATTATGTCCACAAAGCGTTCGAATTACCGATTACCAGCGACGCGATAGAAAATGCCGAATATCTTCATCGCTATGGTGTTCAACGTTATAAAATGTGGAATATGTTATAAAAAAAATATATATATATACACGATTTATAATTTTTATGAAAACGTACTAATATATTTTATTAAAGTTATCTTTTTATACAACAATTGATAATGCAAGTTACAGTAAAACTGTTATACCGACAATCGGACATTATCGACATAACATCACATTTGTTCGTAATAGTGAAAAAAACTGTGAACCGTACAGAGGGCGTTGAAAAGAAGTTCACCAAAGTTTAAGAATGAATCTTTTATATAGATCCATCGATCTATACATCATCGGAGTGATCATAGATCATCCGTTCGATATCGTTTATAATCGAAATGAAATCTTATGATACTTAAAAGTCTGCATATCGAATGCATCGCTATTACCTGACTGATTTTTTCTCACATTAATAAAGTTAAGAAGGAGAATGCATAAAAAAGTGCACTTTATCTTTAGCGAGAAGATGGCGCCGCTTGTATCTCACAAATGTGTCACCAAAAGTGCCAACGTCGTGGCGAACGCCTCGTCGATCGTGGATTCGTATAATACTTTTTGGTACGTGGTTTATGCGTTTTAGTCGTATTCGTGTTATTGGATAGTCACACGTTCAATTCGATTTCTCCCTCCCTCTCTCTCTCTCTCTCTCTCTCTCTCTCTCTCTGTCTTTATTACTGTCTGATAAACGCGAGGCGTTGATTTTCCGCGTGGTTTGTGTGTTCGCCGATATGTGACGTTGAAAAGGCGCTCTCTCGCTCGCACGTCGACGTCAACGACGACGAGGACGACGCCGACGGCAACGACGACGACGACGACGTCCGATGTCAAGCGGTCGGAACAACGGAAGAGCGTTATCTCGGAGAATCATATGACTCGTTCGCACGTGACTTTATTTACAGTTTACTTACACTCGCGAACATGCATGGTGCAGTTTCTTGTGACATGATAGGCAGTAAATACAAAGTTAGCGTGCAATGCGGTAAGGACGGGCGGGAGCTCTTAGTTCCTTATAATGTCTTTGCTCGATAAATTGCATCCTTTAAGGAAACATTACAAAGACGGTATAAATTCGTCTACCAAATCTGGCGGTGGAACGACGACGACAACGACGACGACGAAGAAGAAGAAGAGCGACGATAGGTAAGAGAAACTCGCTTACTTTCATGTCTATACCAATTTCATTTACCGTTTTCTTCGTTACAACTTTGCAAATTTTTTTCGCAATTATCAACGACTAAAGAAAAGAAAAAAAAAAGAAAATAAAGAAAAACGACTTCATTCAAACTTCGATTTTTACTTCATTGATTTTTTTTTTATTCTACTAGCATACTTCATGAAATTCACGCTCATAACTTTTATTTAGAAAGTATTGCAAAAATTAAAATTAAATTACTTAAATCGAATCGAATCGAAAGTAGCCTAACCTACTCCGATCGACGACTTACTCGAGACCTTTTAATCGCATTGGAGCGCGCGTTACCATTGCTTATGTCGATGAACCTTCGCGGCTCAAAATGCGGCATCTTGATCGCTATCCAACGTAAATTTCACTACGAACAGCTGTTAACTTTCGACACGATGACGACGCGCGTGTGTATGTATGTTATATAGTATTATTATTAAAATACATTATTTGTGAGCGCGCGCGCGTGTGTGTATATGTACGAACATATTATATATGTATGAATACACGTGCATACGTTAAATATATATTAACGACGTCGAGAACATGTCACTCACAATGTGAACGTTATTTCGCAATTTGTTTTGTGTGCTTCTTATGATTCGTCGATGTTTTCTTGAAATCTTTTTTCCCTTTTTTCCTTTTATTTTCTTCTTTTTCTTATTTATTCAAAATTCCGACCCCACGACGTACGAGTTCATCGATCAAACACAAATTCGTATACAGGACTCGTAACACGTTTCCTATTTCACATTTATATAGACAAATAATTTGTTTGATTTTCTTCTTCGTTTTCTTTTTTTTATCTTCTTTTACAGGGAACCAACATTATGTCTTGGTACGGATCAAGTACGGATTCTACTGTTTCAAGAATGCGAATGGCGAGGTAGAAGAGTACTTTTTGATTCTCTGAGACTGGAGAATCGACGTCGTAAAAATGAAAGCTCTACGACTAGCACGGTAAAAGAGAAAAGAATAAAAAAGAAAGAGAGAGAGAGAAAGAGAGGGGGGAGAAAGGAAATAGCATTGACAGATTTACATGAAAAACTGAATATCGTCGGTCATTCGAATCACGTATCGTTACGTCGAAACGTTCAAATACACCTATAATTAACCGCAAGAAAGCCGATGAATAACGGACGAAAGAGTCATCAGTATATACATATGCAAAAGATACTTCATGCTAGTATCTCTATTCTCTTTCAAATGAACACGAAAATTGACTATTATATCGGTATATACATTACGGACGAATAACGAAAAAATCTTTCGCATTTTTTATATATAATATTATATTAGATACCTATCGGAATTACAAATAAAAAATATTTATTTCAAATGTAATTAAACTGAAAATAGTTAATTGATTCACTTTTTTGCTTGTTTGTTGGAATACCGTTTATTGGTTAAAAAATATTTATTTCAAGTGACTCTAAATTATAAATAGTTGATTGGTTCACGTTTTTGTTTATTTGTTGTAATATCGTCCATTGGTTAACAAAAGACAAATAATGACTTAAAAATATGTAACATAAAAAAATAGTTGGATAACGAGTTACATTAACAATAAAATATCTAATACTCAATGTGTTAAAGTATATCTCATATGTATTTAAGAAACAAGCAGAATAAATTTATCAAATTGATCATATGTGCATGTATTTAATAGAAAAAAGGAATATATCAAATTGATATAATAGAAAAAAGGAATTTATATTAAATTGAACATATGTACTACATATAATAGAAAAAAAAGGATTTTTTTTGTTATCAAATTGGTCATATGTACTCATAATTGAAAAAGTCATATTATACCTTGAGAAAATGTGCGTTGAAATTTTAAGTAGACATTTTTACAAAAAATCATTCTAACTGGTTTGCGTATATCTGTATGAATATATATCGAAATTATATATTAATTTTTAACTATGTATATTAATATTTAACTATGCGGGAATATACATACAATATGAATAGAAAGAAAGAAAAAAAATCGTGCTTGCTCGACAGTCTTCGTTACTTGTTAATTAAATACAATTGAAAATATACTCTGGAATGTCTTGAATAATACTTAGCCGTAGTCGTACTACATACATACATATTTATAGAGCAGACGCGTAACATTAGAAAAGTGCGCGATTCTCATAGAGCTTTATAGAACGCGCGTAAATTTTTCAAACGATTTGTCTGAAAATGCTCGCACGCTTCTAAGTTATCTGTCTCCTTGGCCTTTTGCCACAAATACAAATACGAGAGGTTTTAACACACGCATAAGTACGATTGCGATCACGTTACTCGCAAGAGTAACGTTGAAAATCTTCGTTTAGAATCTAACGTGGGTTGTTCGTTCATTGATAGAATCAAAAACGTTTTGAAATTATAGAGATCGATGATGCTTTTGCGTGCGCGTATGTATGTATGTATTAATGCATCCAGGTTACGTCTCGTTAAACATCTAAGAACAAGAATAATCATTTTTTTATCAAATGACTTTTGTTTTCCTCTCTCTGTTTCTCTCTCTCTCTCTCTCTCTCTCTCTCTCTCTCTCTCTTCCTCTCTCTCTCTCTCTTTCATGTCCTCGAATCTCGAACTTCTTGTCCCGTTTATCAAGAAAGATTAAACATGGCCAATAAGAAGAGCTCTTGATTACCCCCGTGAAATATAAATAATATCGTTTCGTTGCCCTTATCTTTTTTTCTTTTTTTTTTTTTAGAAGGAAAAAACAGCTGAGGATGCTACGAGTTCTTTAAGTGAAATGGTGTTTGGTACTGTTGCAATGACATATAAAGGATCGTCGTTTAAGGTATTTCAAAGAAGAAATAAATCGCAATCATTGATTTGACATCTTGTGATTGGCTTTCTTAATAATTGTTAAGAACTCTCTTAATAATAAATATATAATTTCTTCCATATTGTATTGTTATTATCGTTACTTGAAGGTCCACTCGATGAAATCTCCAGCGTGCATCATGTGTACTAAAGTTTTCCCTGTTACGGAGCACAGCACGTACAAGCAAAAGTAAGGACGTTTTGCTTTATAACAGTGCGAGCATCCTATTTTATTAATAGTTTACAATGCCGACTGACATAACGTTCATTTACGTGCAGTGAAAGGCTCTCGAACGGTACACTAACGCGTTGTTCTACGCACGTGGATTCCAATACCAGCAATAGTAGTATACGAACTTCTTGTGAGTATTTTAAATAGAAATAAATCTCTTAGGTCTCGTGATACGAACGTGTCGTTAAAACAGGAGCATTAAAAAAAAAAATACTCTTTAATGTAAACGTCAGTTTCGAATGTCCTAATAGAAATTCTGTAATAAACATTATGCAAACGTTGCAGTTTCTCGTCCAAGTTCTGGAAATATATCTTCGAATGATTTATTTCTGGATCCACGAAAAAATTCATCCTGTTCGAGCAACGGCAGTGTTTGGGACATGGACGTACAACCACAGATGGGGGGAAGTAAGTTTGTTGGGTCACGTTTGATTCGTGAGATTTTCATTGTTTCATGGATCGTAAAGTTAACGTTATTTTAGGCTCACAATCGTTAGAGAGTAGTGGCTCGTCCGGTGTAGGAAGTAATTTATCGAGCTTACGTCGAAGATGGTTGAGGGCAGTCTCAACTTCTTTAAGCCGATCAGATTCTGATGATATATTTGGTATCCAACAGTATGGCGAGAACAGCAGCGAGGGTGGTGAGAAACATTATAGAAGCAGGCTTGGATTAATGATGCTAGTTCGTTTGACGCAAGGACAAGAAAGGTGACTTGTTATGTTTCTTTTTCTGTTTTCTTTTTATCGATTATATTTCGCGCCAAATTCGTACGACTTTAATCATGTGGCATTTCCTATACGATTTTTTAGGAGAATAGAGACGAGATTATTAGAGCATATGACTCTTCTAGAAGGCATGTTGGATCGTTTACGATATTTTTGTATCGAAACTGCTAGCTTAAAGAATAGAAATAGTTATAAAGGAATGGATTCGGCAGATAGAATGTATCGAGCTTCTTACCGTTTTGTCATTTCTCTCTTACGATTATTAATGAATGCGAATAGTTTCCGACCTCCATTACTGTGGCACGACGTATTACTTAATTCTGTGATAACGTTGGAAATGAATTCGAACATTTTGCATCGTGGTTTACAACAGATGTGTCAGTTGCTCGACGACGTTGACACGAAGTCGACGAATTTGTAAGTACTTGTAAAAAAATCAAATTGATTTTAATTCGTTCTTTCCGTCCTTACGTTTGTTTATGTTTTAGTTTCTTGAGTACTGTCATGACCGCGGTATTGATGTATCATCTTGGTTGGGTTTATACTATACTTCCTGCTAACGATCGAAAAATGGTAATAAACCGAATTTTGAATGAAATTGTTTACGATAATTGTAGTCGATAATAGCGATTTAATATTTCAGATGGAAAATTTGGGTCGATGGTATCCTTGTAATCCCCTATGGGCTCAATTAGGCGATTTGTACGGCGCTGTGGGCAATCCAGTAAAAGTAACACATACACTCGTAGTCGGTGATTCACGTAAGGCCGACTTAATCAATTCTGTTTTATATTTTCTATCTTACTTCATCCGTAGCGGAATTGTGCAAAAACAACGAGAATATCGATGTGCAATACAAGAAGACATTCGGGAAGCGACCAATCTTTTGGAGCAAATGCAAATTAAACGGCCATATTTGTTCGACTATACAAAGCCGAGAAATATTTCTAACGATCGGAATCATACGGTAACGATTAGACGCGAATCGTTAGTGCCAATCCGTAAGCAAATGCAAACGGAAACACAAGTTCGCGTGAATGATTGTGCGACAGGAAGTGATATAAGTGAGGAACATATAAGAACGGAATGCATTAGAGAACGATCGAGGTCAGCTGAAACGTCAAGGCGTACGCTTAAACGTAGTACCACTATGAAAGTTGCCCTTGATCGGTACATGTTAAAACCGGATGAACCTTTCATCAACTTAACATCGAGATCGATGGTATCGATGATTCAAGATGATAGGGACGATAACGAGGAGAAGCCAATTTCGATGAATGTTAATAAAAATTGCACGCAGAGCAAAGTGAAAATAGTGGTGAGCGAGATCGGTTCGGAAGGGATCGAAGAGCCGAAAGAAAATGTTCAATGTCAGGCACAATTTCGAATGCAAAACGTTGAGAAAAAAATAGACCCTGACGAAGCTGACAAAACGTTATTATCGTCTAAACGAGTTTCTTTAGAACAGGAATGTAAAAGTAAGGCCGATTATGTCAACAAGTCGCATCCTTCTGAATCAGATCTTCGTACATTGAACGATACAAGTTTTAGCGAGGAAAGTAAACATCAGCAGGTGTATTTCATGCTCGGTTGCGAAGAAAAACCGAGCAAGTATTTGTCACGCCCACGACTTGGTTATAATTGTCAGTGTTCGTATGTGTTTACGACAGTGCCAAGCACCTCCGCTCAATTACCGGAGGGTGTGTTGAGAAAAATAATCCAAAGAAATTTTCCCGAGTCGTCGAAAAGTATGCAGGCTTCGCCTGGTACCATGTCGAGTATGGAATCGAATTTGGAATCAAAACCTACGCGTATTTGTCCTAGATGTCAAAATCAAAGTTATGCATCATCGCAAACTTATAAGGGTATGAAAGAATTATTAGAAACGCCAACGAACGCTACTGAGGTATTGCGAACGTGCGTTAACGCTGATAGAACAGTTGGTATGTCTCGGTCTAATAGTTTAGAGGCATTGATGGAAGCCAACAGTGTTATCGAATTACCCATGCCACGGTGAGTTACTTCCTCGAAGTATAACTTTTGACATTTTGATCAAAATATAACTTGGCCAAAGTCCCCGATAGTGATACATCTTGGAACCTGACCGAATATCTCATTAATTTCTATTTGAAACTTCACAAATAACTGATCTTATGTTTCTAGGTCGAAGCTAGTCTCTCCTAAAAAAATCAACCCTAACGAAGAAACGGGATTTATAAAAACCCTTCTACAAACTAGAGTACCAAATACCTGGACAACTACCAACGGTAATTGGGGTACGAATTATACTTGGGGTCTGGTAGTACAAGGCTTAGTAAAGAAAGATAAAAAGAGGCGCAAACGTCTAAAGGATAAAAACGAAGAACAAACTCTCGAATCCGATGTAGAAGAAGATTGGTGGTGCTGCGTACGAGAGGAAGTTGCCGCTGGAATACGTTTTCCCACGATCGATCAACCCGTAGCTGAAGCTGTCTGTATTCTAGCAGACCTAGATACGTGGCACGTAGGAATTTTATCGAATAACACGCCATTGGAAAGTCCACCGTTACCGGTTGGCATGTCACGTCTCGTTGCCAATATGTTGGAAGCATTTGCCTATGTTTGGCGGAAGTATCATTCTCCCTTACACGTAAGAATGATTCATATAAAAATTAACGAGTTTATTATCATGTAAATTATAAAATATATTCGATACATGTGAAATTGATTGGAAATAGTCAACGTATTAAGAATAAATTTATTATGAAATATCTCATATCTCAATAAATGTCTCATAAATTAATATAAGGATGAATTTTACAGTGTGTGGATATCTTGGAATCAAAATTGAGGGAAATGTGGTTAAGAAGCGAGGCACTTGCCGAGATGTTAATGGCAGCGGATGTATGTGACGTTAGTGTCACAGCTTTAACCAACGCTCTTGATCTCGATGCCGCTGATATTCCTCTTTTACTCGCAGTAGCGACCACTCATTCACCGGAAATCGCGCAACGATTTGGTCTCACGCTCGTTTAACACGCATCCTTTCGTTACATATCGACATTATATTGTCCTTTGTACTGTTGTGACGAAGATAGATAAAATCGTTGTTTCGTGCAACGAACCTTGTCAGATGTTTATACTTATCGTCATTAAAGATAGCCAATGGGATTCATTTTTATTTTACGGAGTTCAAATATATATTTTTTTTTCTTTTCTTTTTTCTAGCAACATAATATTCCAAGACACGTAGTTATAAATTTGGATTATAAGTCGTCACGCTCATAAGTGTGATTTTTAAACGAAATAAATGTATTATTTAAAAAGCACGTTTGTCCACGAATTGTTCATAATGTTAATTGTTATTGTTTAAGAAAATCGAACAGAGGAGAAATGATTTTGATAAATTATTTATCTTTCAATAATGGACATCGAACGATGGAACATTTTAATAATGGAATAATCGGCGTGTGTTTATATTTGCCGGAAAGTAATATTATTAAATGCGTGATCGAAAAAACTGCAGTTGTATTTAATATAATATTTAAATCCTCCTTAACAATTAAGTAAATTTAATTTAGGTGATTCAATTGCAAGTGATGTTCTGCAACGTATTTATTCAATGCTTTCTATGTTTTCAACGCTTGAAAAAAAAAAAACATGATCAACGGTAAAAGTTAACGTTGCATATTTCATTGTAATACTCGTGTGAAGAGTATTCCAAGTTTCAAAATTCCATTCGTGTAACCTTGCAAAATAGGAAGCACTTCATTTAGGAGCAATTTTAAATTTCTAAATAGGAATTATGGAGATTTGTCCTCCCGACCCGTGAGCCACTAGTAACTCATTAAAGTTATAAGTACAAACATTTAGTCTGATACACATATTTTTCCCTTATACATATATATATATATATATATATATATATATATATATATATATATATACGTATGACATTAACAAGATCGTGTAAAAGATAATTCGAAATAAATATTCAGAACTGTTATTTTATCGTAGAGTTAAAGAAAGACGTCCGGTGTCGATTATCGAAGCAAAGAATAAAATTCGGGTAAACAATAAATCTCTGTAAAAATTATTCTCAATATCTTTTCGATCGCATCATCGTAATAAGCTAATCTATTCTTAGCTGGATCACGATGAATGCTGCAATTGTTGTTGCTGCTGCATACCACAACCCACTGCTTTCGTGAGTACAAATTATACTATTGGCATAACTTATCGTATGATCTCGCCACATTATTATATACATATGTTGAACAACTACAAAGAAATAGAAATATTTAAAAACGGATACTATCAAATTTATTGTAGGAATATGTTCAACCGGAAGTACCGAAATCATTTCGACCTATTCGAGTAAGTGTCAATGATGAATTATTTAGCGAATTTTTACAAAAACAAAAAGATCTTCATTATTATTTTGTAGTATTATTGGAAATCGGAAATTCCAATGGAAGATGACACAACTTACCGATATTCGTATTGGGACGGGCCTCGTCCACTTGTTGAACCGATAAAACCAAAAGATTGGTTGACTGTTGGTGACGGCTGTATAACCGACGAAACGACCCATAAAGTTAAGATTTTTCTTTTCCATTGATTATAAAAAAAAAAATTATGTTTCAAATTTTCTTGTTACCACATTGATATGTTAGCTGAGTTACTTGGGTAATTGGTGCGTAAAAACGGAACCATCCATTACACCCTGCGATAAGCAATGGCTTGGTAGAGGTCCTATGCAAGATGAAACTACTCAAAAACATGATTATACGTGGAAATCGATAATACCACCTGAAGCTATTAAGGCAAGAAACAGTTTGTATCTTCCTTGTGCTTCCCTTTCTGGTAAGTTTTAATTAGATCGTTAATATCGATTAAAACAATAATTAACGAGAATTTCTAATAATTAATATACAGACGACACAACTTATCGATTAAGCTATTTCCCTTCTGCTTGTCATCTTCCTACGGAATCTTATGCGCCTAAAAGAGATTATTGCAAACCGGAAGTACCAATGGATGGTTGCACGACATATAGGCTGAGCTATTGGCCAAATGAACCGCCAACACAGGTACTTTTGCGAATAACATTAAATTGTTTATCTTTAAATGAAAAATATTTGCTTTTAATTATTGTTTTGGTATTCTAGGAAGATCAACCTTGGCGAAAAAAGGGAGAATATCATCGGCCAGTTAATACTATGGAAAATTGTACAACGTATAGACTGAGCTACTGGCCACATTGTGAGAAACGTCGATCACCTTTCATCGTACAGGATACAGAAAATATACTCAATGCAGGTTAATATACGGAAAATGGATATTTGAGAATATTGATTAATTTTATCATCGTTAAAAAAATGTTCTTTTCTTGTAATACAGATTGTTGTTTCAACGATAACACGACTTATCAGCTGAGTTACTTCAATTGTGGCGGCGAGAGAAGCGATGCAATAAAACCACCGGAAAACATTTGTGTGTCGTCATGTCCACTTTCTCATGATACCATTCATAAAGTGAGTAATAATTATACGTTAGTAATAAGTCTCATGTGATATAATGTTTATAGAATTGATTATTAACAACTATGCATTTAGTTGAGCTTCCTAGGAAATTGGTGTGTTACACCTGAAAAATCTATAACACCCTGTGATAGACAATTGTTAGGGAGAGGACCTATGCAAGATGAGACAACACAAAAACATGATTACACTTGGCGGCAGTGTATTCCTCCGTCAGGAATACGACCAGAAGACAATCTTATGTGTGCTCCAATTCCATTGGAATGTGAGCTTGAGTCATAACTTCATTATCATCTATTCTTCGTTTGAAATTAAATTGACATTCGATAAACTTTCTCATAGGTTGTACTACTCATAGATTGTCATACATACCAAACAATCAAATGGCATTGTTACGAAACAATTCGTACGCTCCACATCGTCTATATCAACGGCCAAATTTACCGATGGAATCAGAGACTACCATGCGTTTGAGTTATCAACCCGTTGAACCCGTGGTTCCAGTATCTAAACCTTGGAGTAAAATGCCATTGTATAATTCACCGATTACTCCTATAGATGACAATACAACGTATAATCTGAGGTATCTGTTAATTTATTCTATAGCTTCCGAGCATTTTCTTTTTTTATTCGTATTCTAACAGCTTCATTCAACGTATAAATTGTTTTACATATCAGCTACATACCACCTGGAACTCTGGTGCCATTGTCATCGTGTTGTGCACCTTGCTCAATGTCAAATAATTGTGCTGGTAAGTATTTATGTAACTTAAATTTTTGAATGCCTCAAGATGAGTTCTTTTCGCTTTTTTTTTAGTACCATCGTGTCAACCGTGTCAACCGTGTCAAGTCTGTCCTGCGTCGTAGGTGAACGTACTCTTATCTTGTCTCGTGAAGTCGATAGAAGAAGATAAAATGTCAACTTTTTCAACTGTCAGAGTAATAAAGTGAAAAAAAACTTAAGTACGTCATTCATTCGTGGGAATTGTAAGCAATCAATCTATGCTTGTATCGATCATCTCATAGGATCGATAATTTTTTGTAATCTCTTTGGTGAAAGCTGAACAGATTAAGTCATTTCTCAACTCTAGAAGACTCGTGAAGGTATCAAGCCTGATATTTAAAAAAAATTTCTTAGAATGATGAGCCGAATTTGTGCAACGATAGATATCCAGGAACAAGTAAGAAAATATCTTGTGAAAGTGTTTAACGCGTCTATGCGTTTGCGCAATAGTTAGGGTGTATACGGGTGACAGTGACATGAAAAAAAAGAAACAGAAAAAGAAAAAGAAAACGAAGAAAGAAAGAAAGTAAGAAAAAGATAAAGTTACTTTCGCGATGATGCGAATAACACGACGTTAACAGCAGCTGTGTGCATATATAAATAATGTTTCAAGCGATTTGAGATATAATCTTCGGGAAACGAATTCATCCCGTAGAATTGCGTAACGATTACTTAACTTCGCATTATGAACTAACTCGAACGATTGTGGAAAACGGAAAATCAATTGCCGAGATGCAATTTGCAACGTATAAGTATGTTCTCCAAATAAAGTAACGTAAGGCGCTAGTTAGTAATTACATAAATAGTTTCCATGTGCTATTTACATATTGAAAATTTGTCGATTACGACACAATAAAAAAAGACTTGTGTATTCAACGTGTAACGTTATCTCGTAAAGAGATGAAAGTATATCATCGACATACTTTCATAGTAGACGGAAATAGAGTATGAATTCGAGAGATCCAAAAAGATTAATGCGTTCAACATAAGCTTCGAACTATGTCTAAGGTCATCGACGGTATCTCCTCGTGTCTAGCTTCTTGAGGTAACTAGGTTCGATCTCGCAGGAAGCGACGCTCCCACATACACAAACACAAACAGACACCGAATGTATACCTACGTTACATACTAATACTTCGGTATAAACCACATGAAGAATCCTTTATGGCCGAACATTCGTCGAGTAGGGGTAAAG
The DNA here is from genome assembly GCA_918808275.2 of Dolichovespula sylvestris. Taxonomy (NCBI): domain Eukaryota; kingdom Metazoa; phylum Arthropoda; class Insecta; order Hymenoptera; family Vespidae; genus Dolichovespula; species Dolichovespula sylvestris. Next base: position 2,391,901 of record OU964966.1, read on the forward strand.
TGAGAGTTGGTATAAAAGGGGATTTCTTTCCTCTCCCTGGATAGCACTCGATTGTGTTCGGCTGCAAGTATCATCGTTCATTTAAACGATACTCTTTGTGAAGCGCCAGTAACACTATTCTTATCCTTAAGTGTTCTTTTTTGAAACATCGATTCGGCACAATGAAACGTTTGGTAAGTAACATTCTCATACATTCAACGTTTTCATACTTCAAGATATCATTTACTGTGATATACGAGAGACATTGTTAAAACATTGGTTTGTTCATACTTGTCATTGTCTTATTAAGAAAACAATATCACGTTTTTAAAGTAAGACTCAAATGGACTCTCAATTTTTACCCGTCCGATATCTCGCATAATTGCCAACTTGTTCGTTTTTATCGAACATCAATATCGATAGATTTCATTCTAATTACCTTCCAAGTGATTGTAAATTAACAATCGTCCTAAGTTAATCCAATGTGAGTTAATTTATTTTACTTTTTCAACGGTGCGATAAGAAAAAGAAATATTATCAAGTAATATAAACGCAATACGAGATAATCGATTATAATAATAGAAAAAAATAATAAGTTGGGCTGAGCAAGAGAAAGAGAGATGATGGGTCGGGCAGAGTTTGCGGGTCAGGAGTTAAATGACCCACGTTGGCATTTACTTCTCACTTTCACTCATCGCATCGAGAGCGTCCGAGAAGCTTCGTTGCTTCTGGTCCACAGACGGATGATACTTCGAACGTAACATCGTAATCTTTATCCCTCTCTCTCTCTCTCTCTCTCTCTCTCTCTCTCTCTCTCTCTCTCTCTCTCATAATGAAAATTTGCTGTGATTTAGATCATAATTGAAAATTATTTTTTATCGTATCACAGATACTAGTCGTGATCTTGGGTTTAGCAGTAGCCCAAGATCCAAATTATCGCAGTAATTACCAGGACGATGATCGACAAAACGCTGCTACCGATGGAAGACGAGGTACAACGACAACGCCGATTCCTATTTTACATTGGAACAAACAGCAGGAACACGATGGAACTTACAAGACCAGGTATTTACGAAAAATCTGATCGACCAATTAATTTTATAAATTTAATTTTAAAATATCATGAGTCCTATACAATAAATCAAAACAACAGTTTTATTATCTCTTACATTTCAAAACGTATGTTGAAAATTTCAGTCCTTCCAATGCAATAACATTTATTCTTTTTTTTTGTTTGCGTAACGAACGAGATACGTTAAAGAGACCGATAAATTATAAACCACTCCTTGTCTTATCGCGTTCGCAAACGACCGATAATAACAGTTTAACTCCATTTCGGCGGCTTACGATGATTCCTTCGTAGTTACGAAACCGGGAATAATATCATTGCCGAGGAGAGCGGTTACATCAAAACGGTTGGTGAAGGTGCGGAGCAAGGTGAGGCATTGGTACAACAGGGGAGTTATTCCTACATGAGTCCGGAGGGGCAGTTGATCACCATTCATTATACCGCGGACGAGACGGGCTTTCACGCGTCCGGTGATCATATTCCCACGCCACCACCAGTCAGTGAAGAGATTCAGAAAGGCCTCGACCTCATCTTCGCAGGCATTCGACAACAGGAGGTACATAATATATACCATCTATATACATATATGCTACCTACGACCTTTTATTTCTTATCGTCTCCCATCTATCTACTTCTATCTCTATTTTTTATCTCCTTCTCTCTCTCTCTCTCTCTCTCTCTCTCTCTCTCTTTCTCTCTCTCTCTCTCTCCTTTTTACTCACCCTGTTTCCTCGCGCAATATCCTTCTTCCTATCCCTCTCCATCTCTATCGTTCTGGAAGAACAAACTCTTGCGAAAACAACATCTTCGATGTTTCTTTTCTCTTTCGATATCTCGATCTTTCGGTTTAACAGGTCGTAACGCAACATTTAAATACATTTCTACATATCTTTCTCTTTCGTATTATACGTTTATAGGAAGCCGAAGCGCGAGAGGCTGCCTCGAAGAACCAACAGCAACCATTGAGTCAACAAATCGATAGGAGGGACGATTACGACAAAAAGTTCCGACAATAAGGACCAAATCTTCTCCTCTAACGCCTAATAACCAGTTTTCATTCGTACTCACCCAATCAAGACACACCGTTTCGTTTCTAGCGTGTTATATAGCATGGCATTTTTGCTAAGGCGTAGCGATTAAGTCGTTAAATCACGTATTAAAACCCGTCCCTCTCATCTTTATCGATAATACACTCGATTATTACGTACGTTTGTAGTAAGAAACGAAGCATTGTTCCTTCGCTTTCGTTCGTTCCTAGCGTCACGCCTGAGAAATGCGACGACGTTCTCCAATTCCTACATTTATGTTCTCATTTCTTTTCATTCATTATTTTATCCTTAGCGATTGAAGCGATTTGCATTAAAAAAAAAAAAGAACAAAAAAGAAATTATTCAAAACTGTTACGTCATTACATTCTATGGAAGTAAAGGTAAGTGTTAAGGTCAACGGACGATGAACGTGAAACAGAACACGTTGTTCCGGTGAATGACTATGAATTAAAGGTATGTAGTTCATTACGGAACAAAGCATCTTTATTATTAGCTTTAAGCATCTCTTTGTCTCGCGAATAAGAAGAGAGAAAAAGAGAGAGAGAGAGAGGGAGAGAGAGAGAAAGAGTGAGATAGTAAAAGAATACTTTTTCGTCAATAGTATTTTACGAGGTAGTGCGTTAACGTCGTCGAAGCTATTATTATTATTATTATTATTATTATTATTATTCTTATTATTATTAATCATTGATATAAGTTAAGTAAATTAATTTATTAAGAATCTAGCGAACTTAATTACGACGTGCCAACTATCGTTATTTTCACTTGGACGATCTTTCATATTTGCAAAGTCAAAAAATTCTTAAAGAAGAAAAAGAATTAAAAATTATCGTACGCACATCGCGTACTTTCGTAAGGGAGACTAGCATACACGATAGGGAATAACAACTGGATCATCGATTCCAGACTCATCAAGCGTTCGATGTTGCAATTTATCGATGCAATACATCGTACGTATAAGGCATAACTTAAAAGCAACGTGATTGAGATTTTTCAACGATCTCTTAGATCAGCTATTCGATCAGCTCTTCAAAGCACGAAGAAAATTAGGAAGACATTCTATTCATTCGAGAAAGATCAGGTGGCGATGTATCGTATGGCTTTGCTGCAAAGCCAACGTATCTGTTATTCTTTTTATGAACAAATCCACTAGTTTGTGGATCCGTCTTGTAATAGATGACTCTTCTGATACCAAAAGGATCAATATAACCAAAAGAACCAATACTCTCTCCATTAGGCTCACGTTCTTCCTCGTGATATTGACGTCTAAGATAATATTCGAAACCATTAGCAGTAGTATGGACTTCGTTATGTGGTAGAATATCATCGGCCAGCTGACTTAGAGACGTTCGAGATGGGCTCGATGATCTGTAAGACGTATCGCTGCTTGAAACAGGTGGCTGAAGAACTTGAATAGGTTGTATCGAGTTCCCTCCGTAATAAGGACTATCAGCTTGCGAGTAATCATTCGGATTTTGCGAACCAACGATCGGTGGTACGTAATTTGCTCGGTTCGGATAATAATCGTTGCTGGACTGTGACAGATGTGGCGAGATCATAATCGGCCTGATAGTCGTTGGAGTGTAATAACCGGTCCTAATATCGTTCCTGGACAAAGGACTGACACCTACATTCCTGTTCGGTTTCCTACAAGAGAATGAACATTAACAAAGATATTTTAGATTTTAATAATGATAAAAGACGACGATCATTTATCTTTGCAATTGAAATAACCTGAACGGATTTGGTGGCTTTCTAGTCTTTACTAAAACTCCACTTTGTGCTGGTGCATCCTTCGTTCTTATTAAAGCTTCATGAATCGGGGTATCTTTCCCAACGTACGTCATTTTCGACCTAAAACAAAATAATACGTATACAACGAATCTGTTCTAATATTAATTCTAACGTAATTTCGTTTTACTTTTGTTTACTTTAGAATTCGATAGCCTTGATGGTCAGCAATATAATCCTTATAACGCAAATATCCAAGAGGATCGAGCCAAGCCTCCGTACCAATGACTGTGCCATCGGCCAATCTTTTTTCTTTTCGAAACTGACCGTTCAACGTCTGAAAGCGAAAGTATCGTTCCGGACCTTCATCAGTCTGTATATGGTACTGTGTATTTGGAACATAATTCCAGCTTTTTCCTTCGGCTCCGTAAGCGTTTGATGCCGAGCAAAAAATCGAAAGCTAAAAGAATATTTATTATCTATATTAATTAAGAGAAATGTTAACGTGTTTTCCTTTTTCTTTTTTGTTATTATTTAAAGTCTCTGTCGTATATAGAGCGTCCAGTAAAATTTCTTGGCCAAGCCAACGGCAATGTAACGAGTTCATTGACGTTTCCTCCCACAGTTACAGTTCAAACAACTGCCTAAGCTAGTTGTTCGTTTGTCTGCCGACGACTATCTCGTAACGGTACCAAGAAAAATGGCAATAACATATTTCACTATACTCTTATCCCTACCTGTTCATATAAAAATGGTGAAAAAACGAGCAACGTTTGCGACACTTTCTACAAAAAAAAGAAAAATAATAAAAAATAAAGATAAATAAACAGAGAGAAAGAGAAAGTGATCGAGTAAAAACGAAGAAGATCGGAAGAACGAAATAATCGATTCTCTACGGCTACGCTACTGTATACACACACACACGCGCGCACGATATTATGTAGCTACATAATATATATAATCGGCATAAAGCGGAGCATGCAACTAGGACGCAATATGAGATTCACAAAGCAATCCATTTAAGGTCCTGCGACCGTGAACAGAAACCAAGAGGCGAAGCAAGAGGCGTGACAAGGACGCAACGATTGAAGCAAGCCGACTGATAATAATCCTCGATTATTATTTATTCTATCTTTCTAATGTTACATTGGTATCTATAGTCAATGTCATCTTATAAACTTTTTTACTTGCTCGAGATTTCTTTTCTATGACTCTATCATTCAAAATACGAACACGAGTTCGACTCCCATATAAGATACATATACGTAATCTCCCTTCTATTTAGGATAACGCGTGGGCTTGACCAAGACCGTAGCATTTCTCTCCTGCGCTCCATATTAAGAGATGCCGGACCTGGCAAGTTAGCACGTTAGGGCAGACGTGTCATCATGCGATCGAAAGAATTACCCTCCGAGATAAAAACGTAACTATGATACCACTACGTTTATGTTATTATGTCGTACGTTATAACGATAATGAAATGCAGAAACTTCTATCATCTAAACAACACACATTATGCACACCATTATAAAAATATAATTTATGATTTATGAAGACGATTCTCGAGTTAAAATGGACAGGTTCTTGGAAATAATTAATGGAACATCGAAAACAAGAGTTCAAAAAAATAAATAAATAAATAAATACAAAGGATCAAAAGTGAAGGAAATTATTTAACAGTAATGATGATACACGTTCTCGTCGAAACCGTTGGAATGTCGTCCAATTTAAATTATACGAACTCGTCCAACCAAGTTCTTCGTTTGTTATATATGTTGTGAATCTCCAGTAAATTTCTCCTTGATGAACAGAACGAGTCTCCTTTCGCTTTGATATTTCTCGTTGTTCTTAAACTTTTGAAATTCTCTCTCTCTCTCTCTCTCTCTCTCTCTCTCTCTCTCTCTCTCTTTCTTTTTTCTCTTTCTGTCACTCTCTTTCTTTCTGTTTTTATAAAAAAATCGGTTATATGAGAATGAGATTGCTTGAACGATCATACAAATCAAATCTCTTCGACAACCTTTCATTTTTTGTTCATATCAGATATATATAGGATGTAATAAGTACTATGTATGTATGTATAGCGTGAGATGTAGTACCATTAAACAATCATGCGACGTTGAATATGTTTATCAAAAATGTATAGATGATCGTCACGTAGAATGCTTACAAACGGCCTTCCCATAGACACACACGCATAACTCGATTGTCATTCCCCGTACGTAGGGTTAATTATTCTCGCGCCTTTTATATTCCAACGTCATTGCGACTTTGTCATTTCTAAACTATTCTCTCTAGCTATTCAATCAACGCAATTGTTACGACACGAGGACTCTAATTTGTTTTTTTTTCTTTACTCTTTTTCTTCTCCTTTATCGAACGTAGTCATACGTTCTTGGTATCCTAATGTCATTATCGTCATGATAACTGTCATTACTCATGCTTCATTTTGAACGTACATGTCACATGTTTGTATGAATGTACTTATCTATATATGTATGTACTTATCTATATATACATACATACATATATATATATATATATATTTATATATATACATATACATATATATATATATATATATATATATATATATATATATGTACTTAGATGATGTTTGGTACTCGTTCATTTAATGCATTAAATGAAAAAGATGACTCATATCGAGATTACTAATCGAAAGAATCTGTCATATGATCCGAATAGTAAAATAAAATCGAAAATGATACTCAGTTTAGAAAATGAAGAGAAATAAACAATGTTCGACCTACCGTTAAGACGATCGATCCGATTAACACACGGATATACATGATATATCGTCGTATATTATTAAATATTTTTCTATCTTTTATTTCTAATCTCGCCAGCTAGCCCTTTTAACACAGGTCGTTCGTTCGTTCGTATATCACACCCTTCGTTTTTTTTCGTCGTCTTTGTCAATACATTCGCTAGAACGTTGTACACCCTCGATCCTTTTCAATCGATGATTTTGTTGAGTTTCCAAAAGGGATAGAGCGAGTGATAAGAATTCTTCGTGATCTTTTCATCTCTCGTTGCGCATAGTTTTTATCTCAAATGAAGAAACTATAATATGATTTGAAGACATTCAATCGAGATAGAAATAAAAATGATATAGAAGATTCTTTTGTTGATTTAAATTAATCCACGTGGTTTTCTCGTAAATTGCGCGCGCGCGCGAGAGAGAGAGAGAGAGAGAGAGAGAGAGAGAGAGTAAGACAAAAACAGATAGAAGTAAAAGAGAAAAAGATACTAAGTAACAGAGTATAGTCGAAGCGTGCCGAGAGGACGCGATACAGTGACTGAGAAACGACGAAGGCTCCCGCAATTTTCAGAGCTATCGCCAAGTTCCGAGGACCTCCATTCCTTCCTTCGAGATCACCCCACGCCGGGAGTAGTTGAGATTGTTTTTCCCAGTGTGTTCAAGACCTCGACCCGCCCACTGTCGCCCATAAGTACTTTATTTGCGGTTGTTATACATTACAATATATACGTTCGAAAAATAGAAAACAATTTTCTGTCCTTCCAAAATTTATAGAAAAAAAAGAAAGATAATAATACAAATATTCGAAGATCGACGATATTTCTTGCACGAAAAAAACGAAACTAAAATTACAATTTCCGCGCTAAAATCTACCCAAATGACTCAAGATAAATTCACGTAGAGCTTAATTTAAATTACGATCACCATGTGGCTTGGTGTATACTTGCGATAAATATATTGAATAAGTAAGTATATTTGTGATACGAAAAGAAATGAATCTTGAAATTTAAATTTCCCGCTGAAATGATCCACTAATAGGATTCAAGATAAATTCACGAAGCGCGTAATTTAAATTTCGATCTCTGTGTAGCTTTTTGTTTTCTTCTATTCAGGAAAGTAATCACGCGTCATAGTTATATATACATACATTAGTAAGTAAAGATATATCATATTCGATTTCTACCCACGTGCTTTAGCAAGGAGATCACCTTTACGCATAATCCTCGATCACGCGGTACGTGATCGCTGATCGTGACCGTGCACCGATCGCAGCCTCGAAACTCGCATAATTATAGCGATTTCATCTCGAATCGATTAAGCTAGCTAGCTATTTATCTTCAGTAAAAAATAATTATCCATTACATTTAACGATGATGAAACGGTAAAATTTTAGAATCGATTTTTGTATAAAATTATTCTTGATCTATAAATATTAGGAAGCCTACGCATTTGGAAAAATTCTGTATTATTGACTCATCGTTCGATTTCACGAATTTCTTCATATTGCCTACAGAACGGAATATTTTTTCTTCCTTTCTTTTGTTTCTTTTATACTTTTTTATACTTCTTGCGTAGATGTAAATACATAAATATCTTTATTTACAGTTACTTGCTAGATCCTATTCTCTTGCTCTACATAAAAGATTTTTAAAGACTTCCCCCTTCACTAATTTGCATTAAAAGAAGGAAATCGCCCACGAACTTCGAAATCGTTTGGAAAGCATGCATGCGCTGTTTTGAATTTCTCTTATATCATATTATCTCACATATATTATAATAATATTTATATAAGCGTTTTATTTAAATGTTACTTCGTTTTAACGAGATTCTCGTTTGCTTCGTTCTCGGATCATTGCAAAAGAAAAGGAGTGTGATGGTGTTACGTTAATTCGTATAACCTACGAAACATCGTGTGTATACCGTAACAAAGTACACACTCGTGTCAGCCGTGATATCTTTTCCTCTCGTGTTATGAATACAATTTAAGGTTCCATTCATAACAATGACATTTAAACGATGGTATTTTCTGGACAAAACATTACAAAATATAAATTATAAAAAATAGATATAAATTACAATATAATATAACATATACAATAATATATTTTATATTACAGTTTATATATAAATTATAATATACAATATATATAGTGTTTATTATACATATAAAAATAATAAGTATGTAATATCAATATAACATAGTATAAATGTACATACGAAAATCTATCAGACACATTGCTGAGTTATTTCCTGGGTTACAATGGAGTGTCGAAAATGAGCTAATTATAAGAGAAATTTTAAATGACAGATATTTAAAAAAAAAATGTGTCATAATTTTCATAAAACCATGTATAAGCAACCGACATTATTGACCTTCGATAGAGTGTAAAAAATGAATCAATTGTACGAGACTGAGAAAAATTTGTCATAATTTTCATGAAACAATGTATTAGAAATTTTTATTAGATGTCTCTCTCTCTCTCTCTCTCTCTCTCTCCCTCTCTCTCTCTCTCTCTCTCAATTTGAATATGACGTTAATTGCAAAATTGAAAATGATGAGTCCAACATGGCGGACGTTTAGTAGGTAAATTCTGTGTGAATGTAACTTTAATATATGAGAAGAAAGAAAGAAAGAAAGAGAGAGAAAGAAACGTAAGGTGCGTGGGAACGTGCCCGATTCTTAAGAACGTCCAATCTCTAAGCTCCTCGAAGAAAGGTCGACTAGCTGTGTCACCGGAAGTAGCAGAGATGGTTCTTAGATCAGCCGCAGGACAAAAGCGATAAAGTAGCGCAAGGCGGCTCCTTTCGACTTGTTGAACATATCTGACGTACCAAGTTATAGACACATTTATATGTGCATATGTGTATATGCGTATAAAGACACGCAGATCAACAACACTACACAACAATAGCAAAGTGTATTTTCTCTTTCGTTAGAAGCGTTCACAACGGAACGCTTTCACTTTTACAAGCGTATAACTATGAGAGAAATTTGGATCGATACCTTTTTTCGGCGGAATCGACTAATTTGATTTGATTTGAAGCTTTTCATTGATTACAAAAAACAAATACACGAGCTAAGGCTATCTCTCTTATATTATTAACAACATAATAAATACGGTACTTTCTAATTTTTTTTCTTTTTTGTTTTTTGTTTCTCATACCCGCAAGTATCCTCGAGATCCACGAATGATCACGTGTCACATTTTTAATAACCTTTTATTCACATGCAGACTCGCGCGTCTCCTTATTATTCGATTCTTTGCATCGATCATCCAGTCTCGCAAGTTTTTTTTTGTAATTATTATTTTTTCTTTTTGTGATTCTTTTCATAGCTTTCAATAGACTTAGCAAGAATCGTTAAACTTACCAGGAATAACGTCAGCGATTTCTTCGATTTCTTCCGCATACCGAAAGGATGAGCAATGCTTTCAATTTTCGCGCCAAAATCTTGTTAAAAAATAAAAGTATTATGACGATAGCCGCGTAAGAATCGAACCTCTTGCACATAAAACTCTACGATATCTGATGGAACATCGATGGTGAAAAAACACACTAACAACCTACGACGGTTTCTTCTGTTGAATACGACAAAATAGGCGTAACTCACACCTTCGGATATTCCTTTATTGGAATTGTCGGATAAACAACAACGGACGATCGTCAATACGAAATAGGCAGGGACCACTTTGTAAATCGAATAGGTGAATTGAATTGATCGTCCAACTTTGTTCGAATGATCATGCTTACTATTCGTATCGATATTCTCTATCCGTTATTTTCTCCGAGTGTTATGTTCACTTTACCATAGCGAAAGAGAAAAAGGCGATTATAACATTCAATCCAAGTAGATTATTTCCCCTTGACTTTCTTCCCATTGCCTTTCACGAGCGAAGATACATTTCGAGCTTTACAATATTGAATATATTATTATCTACGTATGAAATCGAAATAATAATTTCCTTCCTTTTTATTTATATTCTTTTTTTTCTTTATTGTATTGTTTCTATTCGATTTTACATTTCATTTTTGTTTATCCTTTATAAACTATCATAATTTGATTAAAGATAATCTCTTCTCTGAATATCTTCTATGAAAGATTTTAGAAATATTTTTTTTTAAAGTAAAAAGTTATGTAAATATATTACTTCGGTAGAACACGAGTGCTCGCATTTACAGTGTTTATATGTAACCATGTCAGAGGACAGAATAGCTTTATCGTTCTGTAACATCAATTTATACGACAGACTGGTAAACACATTAAAATTTACGAGGTGACATTAGGAATAAATCACATTGAAAAACATCAGTCAACTGAAAGAGTCGATCACAAAGATCTTCGAAGTGACATGTAAGCCGGTTAACCTATGCATGCGTGTTTAAAATTAAAACTTGCGGTGGCGCGAAAAAACGTTCGTTAATTAATGTGCTTTGTTTGTAAGTATATAATAATATAATCTAATGTCGTAATAATCGTATGTCATTCTTTTTTTAGATTGCAACTGTTATTGAGAATTCATTAGCATTACTTGTTATACCTTTGATGTTTATAAAAAATTAATTACAACATTTGGATTCTATAGCATAGTATTTTTTGTATAATATAACCTGGAACTAGTTGTTTCTTGGCACAAAATACATGTAAATATGTTTTTACGAATGAGAAAGTTTCAAGCTAACTCATTGCTCTCAGAAAGATCATGCCTGCATTTATTTACCAGTAATTACCAAGTAAATTTTTCTACAATGAATAAAACGGTCTTACATTCCTTTCAAGATATTCCAGGACCAATATCTTTGCCTTTAATTGGGACATTGTATAAATACATTCCTTTAATTGGTAAACTTAATGAATGATGTTATAACTGATAAAGTCAATATTATGTTACATTATATGTACTTGTTAGGTGAATATTCATTTACAAGACTTTATGAGAATGGAGTTAAAAAGTTGAAACATTATGGTCCATTGGTACGAGAAGAAATAGTGCCAGGTGTACAAATTGTATTAGTTTTTCGTCCTGAGGATATTGGAGAAATTTTCAAAGCAGAAACAGGTCTATATCCTGAGCGCAGAAGTCATTTAGCTCTTTTAAAATATAGAAAGGATAGAAGTGATATATATAACACGGGAGGTCTTTTACCAACGTAATAAATGAAGTTTCTTCGATAAATCTTGGCAATTAATATTTACAAAAATATATTTGATATTAAATGTATATTTTAGAAATGGACTTGAATGGTGGAAATTACGTAAGGAATTTCAAAAGGTTTCTAACAAAATGAATCATGTTATTAGTTATCTGCAAGACACAGATCATGTTATTAAAGAATTTCTCCCTCTTTGTACTGAAGCAAAATTTGATGATTTCTTACTATTACTTTCACGTCTCTTTCTTGAATGTAACTATTCTATACACTTTTTATTTTTATAATATCTATCTTTGAACATTTTTGTATTCTCTGTAATATGCAAAACAATTCTAGTAACATGTTTCATGGCCTTTGATGTAAGAATGAATAGCTTCTCGAAGGAAGAAAGACAGAAAGATTCCAAAAGTTCAAGACTCATTGATGCAGCATTTACAACTAATAGTGCTATTTTAAAATTAGACAACGGACTTAGGCTGTGGAGATTTTTTGACACGTTTCTATATAAAAAAATGTGCAAAGCACAAAACTACATGGAAAAGTATGTCATATAATTTTTGAACATTTGTTTAAATACTATTTTATCCCTTTTTTTCTTATAGAATTGCAATAGAAATGGTAACTCAGAAAATACAAAACAAAACAATTTCTCAGAAAAACTCCTTTCTTGATGCATACTTGAGTAATCCTGCTTTAGATAAAAAAGATATAGTTGGTATGGCTTGCGATATGTTGCTCGCAGGCATCGATACTGTATGTATCTTCATATAAATACCAACAAATTAAAAATTACATTATCATAAAACAATAATTTTTAATTGCTAAAACATTTCTACCATTTATTTAGACGACTTATACTATGGCTTTTGTTCTGTATCACCTTGGAAAGAATCCTAAGTGCCAAGAAAAATTAAGATCAGAATGTTTAAAATTATTACCAGATAGTAATAAAGCCATAGAAACAAATATTTTAAACAAAGCTTCCTATGCAAAGGCTGTACTAAAAGAAACATTTAGATTGAATCCAGTATCAATTGGAATAGGACGTATTTTGCAAACTGATATTGTTCTTAGTGGTTACCATGTGCCTAAAGGTGTAAGTATTTAATTATCAAATTTCTATGTATTATTTATAATTATGTCTATAATGTTTGTATGTTAGACTGTAGTTGTAACGCAGAATCAAGTCACGTGCCGCCGTCCTGAGTATTTCAATGATCCACATTCATTCATACCAGAAAGATGGTTACGGAAAAATATAGAAGCCGAAAGTAAAGATTTTAATATTGTAAAATCTGTTAATCCATATTTAGTATTACCCTTTGGTCATGGAACACGATCTTGCATTGCAAGACGTTTTGCCGAACAAAGCATGCTAACTTTATTAATACGAGTATGTTATCAACAATTTGTTAAATTAAATTCAAAATTATTATTCTATATTTTATATTCAATTAAGAAAACATATTTTTTTATGCAGATGTGTCGAGAGTTGGAATTTACTTGGTGTGGTGATAATCTTGGTTGTAAGTCTTTGTTAATTAATAAACCGGATGGTCCTATCAAGCTCAATTTTACAAAGTACAAACAGCAATGAATTCTGTGTACTCAGTTTTGAGAATATTAATTAAGTTTGTAAAAAAACCTATTTTCTAATATTTTTATTTTTATAAAAAGATTGAGTTTTTACAGTATTTATTGTTTTATTCAAGATTATTGATCACATCTTTTTTAACATTATATTATTTTATTATTCAATACTTTTATCAAGAAATTCCTTCATTGTAGTAAATGAACTTAATTATAAGTCATATATTTAGGAGTAGCAGAGAATTTAGCATAGGACTTAATAACTTTGTTTACAGCTTCGAGAAAATCTTTTTCTGTTGCTACTTTGCGACGTGCACGAATTGCGAACATTCCAGCTTCAGTACATACTGACCGTATTTCAGCTCCTGTGCTATTAGGACATAAACGAGCAAGTAACTCAAATCTAATATCCCTTTCAACACTCATTGAACGCGCGTGGATTTTAAAAATATGAGTTCGACCCTCTAGGTCTGGTAAACCAAACTCAACTTTCCTATCCAAACGTCCTGGCCGCATTAAGGCTGGATCTAACGTATCTGGTCGATTAGTTGCCATTAAAACTTTGATATTACCTCGAGGATCAAAGCTAAAATGAATATATTGTCGTAATTAAATATTATGAAAATCGTTACCTTCCTATACAATATACTTAAGATAAAGTCTTACCCATCTAACTGATTAATCAATTCTAACATTGTTCTCTGTACTTCATTATCACCACCAGCTCCATCGTCAAAACGAGCACCACCAATGGCATCGATTTCATCAAAAAATATTAAACAAGCTTTCTTACTACGTGCCATTTCAAACAACTCTCTTACCATTCTTGCACCCTGAAATCCAGAGTATAGATAATCATATTACTGACATAATTAATTACATTCTATTGTAGTACATCTTATAAATAATTACATACTTCTCCAACATATTTTTGAACTAACTCTGAACCAATAACACGTATAAAACAGGCATCTGTTCTATTGGCCACTGCTCTTGCACATAGTGTTTTGCCAGTACCAGGTGGTCCAAATAATAATACACCTTTGGGAGGTTCAATACCTAAGTTGACAAACTTCTCTGGCTGTAAATAAACGAATATGAGAACAATGTAAATGTGACAACACTTTAGCAAAGTATATATTGTTAATTAAATTTACATACTAACATGAAGTAAAGGTGTTTCTACCACTTCTCTCAACTTCTCTATTTGTTCTTTACAACCACCTACATCGCTATACGTAACATCTGGCTTTTCCTCTACTTGCATCATGGTAACAGTTGGATCTATCTTAGGTGGTAATGGGATATGAATTTGATACTTATTACGATCTACTCCAACTCTCATGCCTTCTTCTATATCCGTTGGTGCTACTGTATCTGCCAAGTCAACTACAAACTTAGCAAATTGCTTCACATTTATAATATACTTCGGATCATCAGAGTCAGCATTAATAATTTTGGTACAACGAGCAACTTGTAAAGGTTGCTCATTTTGAAGAGTTTGTTTGTCTGCAGCTAAATCCCAAAGTGCTGGAGGTGCTAAACCTGTGTCTGATTCTTTAATTCCTGTCAATTCATTTACACGCTTGATTATAGTTTGTATATCTTCTTCAACCGTCTTTATACTCTTCGTATATTGACCTTGACCCTATATAAGACATATAATTGTTATATCGATTCTATTACAGAAGTATTAAATGTAATGAATTGGGAAAGTTTTGATAAATGTATATCATAAATGAAATAATAAAGAGCTAATGATATAATTGAACACAAAATTTAAGAAGCATTGTTTTTGTAACAACAAACAATATAATAAAACAGATTATTTTCTCTAAATTATAACTCACATATGTTTTTAGCAACGCGATATCAGCTTCATCAAGAGCTGAAATCAAAAAATAGAATATATATAAAATACAGAAGAAAAGTAATAACTTCATAAAAGAAACAATTTTATTTCAACTTACACTTGATTTCCTTCTCTTCTTTTTCATCCTCCGTTTTTACTTTACGCATATCTTCTCCTAAATGGTCCGGCATTTTTTATATATTTACTGAAATAACTTGTTTCGATTATACAAAAGCTTTAACGTACAATAATAACGCAATGATTAGTTGACGCTGACCACGTTTTAGGTTACGCTCCGACAGATTACAAGCAAAAATTGGTAGTCGTTATTCGAGCATAACGTTTGCCAATAGATGAATGTTCCTAGCAATATCTAATAAGTGATTGGTCAAATATAAGCCAATTAAATTTGAGGAATGATAGAAGATATTTTTAATATATTTTGGTGAAATTTTGATGTATTTATCATCAATTTGTAGAGATCAAGAATTATTAATTTTTACTTTTTTAGGTTAGTATATGAATGATAATAAACAAACAACAATTAATAAAATCTAAATGGCTACAATATTTTGGTTAAAAATATTAAGAGTGAGACCTTTAATACGACTTGATCGTCGTTTATCAAGTTTATTAAATAATACTTATAAGCAGCAAACGGTGAGAAGAAACCAAAATATTTTACGTTATAGTGTTAACGTTTCTAATAAAAATAAAAAACAAGACAATGTATCAAAGGAACAAGTGAATACAGTTAGTGAATCTAAAATAACACTTTTATTACCAAACGATTCTGTGACAGTTACGTATTTAGAGGATGCCAAAAAACTTGCAAAGCGTCGAAAGTTAATATTAACAAAAGTAGAAGATGAACAACAACATTCACCTAGAGCTACGTACAAACTCATACAACCAGGTGACAAACACTTAGAAACAAAAGATAATGATAATAAAAATGAAAAAATTAAAGCAATGAAGCAAATACAGATATCTGGTAGAATTACTATACATGATCTCAATATAAAATTAAAAAACATCAATAAACTATTAAGTAAAAATTATAAGATCAAGTTTATCATTAACCATGATTCAGAGACATATGTATGTACAGCTTACTTCATATAGATGAATGTGTTTGTCTGTTTATAAATTTATTTTATTTTAATTTATAGGATAAAATATTAAAATATGCAGAGTCTAATATAAAACAGTATGGAACAATACAAAAATCTGCAAAATCATTGTGTACAAAACTTATAATTACTCCTATTTTAAATGAGAATAGCAATGAGAATCCGCATGACGCAAATGTAAATATAAAAAAAAAATGATCAGTAAACTTCAAATTGATATGATAAATTGAACTATTTATCAATATATAGTAATTGTAAATATTGTATCTATTTATATTACAAGAATAAAGTGTGCAAAGAAAATGATAATATAAAAAGATATTATAATATACTTCAAATGAAAATATTATATTCAAATTTATAATATGATCTGGTTATGGTAAATATGTTATATTGTTGTGCCGCGAGGATATTTCCTGGTATTATATATTCATTATAGTTTTTGGTTTTAGGGACTTGTTCATTCAGTATCCTTAACTATGTAATACTGCCACGGTTTAAATTAAATAAGATACAATAGATATCAGCTAAAAATCAACTTTTTTGATAGTTCCACAAATAACTGAATGAAAATATTTATTACGGACATTCTAATGTCGTACAGTTTCTAAATTCTACAAGTGTAGAACAACGTCTACCATTTGGACCACGAGGTTGAACTTTAACACTTCTTATTCTTTGTTGTGATGTATTTCCACAAGTTCCTTTGCAACGTGTCCATGCTGACCAAGGTGTCATTTTACAGTCTACTGAGACTAGAAAAATAAAAGTTAAAAGAAAAAAATAGATTATTGAAAATACTACTTGCTATCAATTAATTTATTTCATATTACACTTACATTGTACTTACTTTCTGTTCTTGTTCTGTTATCTTGTTCTGCTGTGAATGTTAAATTAATATTTAAATTAATTGTAAATTGTAAACTATATTGAAAATGGTATTGTAAAAATTTTGAATATCCATCAAATGGATGAACATTTTGAAATGAAAAAAACTTACAACATGGTGGTATTTTACGGCATTTTCTTTTCCGAAGTAATTTTCGAGGACAACTTTTACCCCCGTCTTTAGCTGGTATCTGTACAGACAATTTCGAAAATTATATAATTAATTATATACGTTCCATTTTATAAAATTATTTTATAACCAAAAATAATTACAATAATTGTTCGTGTACTAATGGTAAGACCATGACAACCAACGCAAGGTGACCATATGCCCCATTCTGACACACGGCAATCTATTTGTTGGTTGTTCACTTCCGACAATTCTGTCACTTGACTTCCAGTTTGAAGACCTTTGAATTCCAACGATTCTGAAAATCAATTAAAAAGTTATAATAAAATAAATTTCTTTATAACAAACTTTTCATTCTTGATCTATATTAAGATTAAACCAGACAATTTAAAATGAAGAAATCCAAAAACTGCAACTAATAATAAAGCTATGTATTAAATATTGAATGTGTAATTAAAAACAAGAAAAGAAGAAGGAACCTACAGGAATATAAAAATGTAAATAATGTAATTTTTTTATAGAATAAAATTATTATAAAAAGCAATGTTCAAACATGACTGGATATATTTTTGAATATACCGGACGTGTCACCAAACTGTGCTCGTTTTGCCTTTCTTCTGTGTTGTTCTTGAATGGGTATATGATAACTGAGCACACTGCTGAGGGATACCTTAAAATTTTTCATAAGAGCCGACAAATTGGCCTTTAACTCTCCTTGTTTCGTTCGATTAGCGTGCACAGATGAAATGATATTTTTTCTTACGTTAGAATCTAAGCCAAGC
Source organism: Dolichovespula sylvestris (assembly GCA_918808275.2). NCBI lineage: Eukaryota > Metazoa > Arthropoda > Insecta > Hymenoptera > Vespidae > Dolichovespula > Dolichovespula sylvestris. The sequence continues at coordinate 2,410,034 of OU964966.1, forward strand.
ACTGATACCATTCTTTTTATGTTTTAACAGGCCACATAAGATCACTTACTTTGATAATTTCCACAAACGGTATAGCAATCTTCCTTAGTTGGAAAGTTATTTCGATTTCCTTCACATCCTGTGTATTTAAAATGATGACATTGGCGATCGTGTTTATTGAAGTAAACTCGTAAAACATTCCCACGACATTTTCCTTCCATTTTCGGTTCGCTACATATTTCTAATAATAAATACGAAAGCAAGTATGTAATATTTTTTTCTTTTTTACATAAGGTGAATTAAATTAATATATTCAGAGTTACTTTAAATCAACAAGTATATATTTACTCGCTGCTTCTTCTTTAGAAAAATCACAAGATTCTATCTCAGCTACACAGGAAATTTCTTCTTGTCTACATTCCCCCATGCTTGGATCATCTTGTTCTTCCGTGTGACTCCAACGTTTTTTGTCGAGTCTTGACCTTAGCTTCACGCCTGGTCCACAACTGGAACTGCAGGGAGACCACATGGACCATTCCGTGTAACGATCAGATGGACACTTCTGTAAATGTAATCTTTTAATCTACAAACATTTTTATAAACATTTGAATTCTGAAATCAATCCTTAAAACATGAAAGCAAGTCATGTAATGTATTTTCGTAAAGGAGATTATTTATTTTAACCAATCAATGATTTCTTTTTATCCGTTTCCGGACATGCCACAAGAAAAGATTCTTCGAAGAACAAATTGGTGTTATGAAGCAAGAATTGATTATAATTAGTTGATAGATGAAGAAACAACGTATACAAAACAATGCAAGTGTAAGGATTTGCGATAAATGGCGCAGGTATGGTCAGATAATTACATGAAGAATTATTATTAATGATATCTTGTTGTTAGTAAAAGGAAGATGCGTAGTAAATGATCGTAACGTTATTGAACGTCGTGATACTCTCAAAATATTTTTTATTTTCTTTTTCTCTTCAATGATCGAAGCTTGAAACTTCCGTACCTGCGACCATTCTTCGATTACCTCCACTTCCGGGTCATCACCCTCGTAAGACAAATTGTTTTCGTCGGCCTCCGTGTTCTCGTCGTTCTCTTCACTCAATCGATTTCTTACCTCATCTCCATCTTCACCTGAACAAGGTTCAGTATCACATTCGATGGTCTGTTCCAGTTCCGGGCCGTTTGGTATATTTCTGCATTGCTTTCGATATTGTTTGTGTTTGAAATTACGTGAACGTGACTTTACTGCTTGGCCACAAGTCGCAGAACAAGAACTCCATTCGCTCCAATTCGTTAGGGTACACATTTCGGTATCCAAGATGCCAGCATTCTGTCCAGAATTTCCGCTATGAACAATTTCCGAAATTTCATAAAAATCTTTCTTCAAAATATTTAAACAAAAATTTTGGTCTTTCTTTATTATTATTATTATTATTATTATTATTATTATTATTATTATTATTATTATTATTATTATTATTGTTGTTGTTGTTGTTGTTGTTATTATTATTATTAACATTGTTGTTGTTGTTATTATTATTGTTGCTATTATTATTATTATTATTATTATTATTATTATTATTATTATTTCTTTTCGTAGCAAATCGATTTTAATGTTCTTTTACCATTGTAAATGTTCACCATAACAGGTCGTCCTATCCGTTAGCGAGGTGTTACATTTGTTAGCGTTAGCAGCAGTTTCGTTGCGATAATGTCGTTGTCTCAGTTTACTACCCTTCCCGCATGTCACTGTACATTCGCTCCAGTCACCCCAAGAAGTTACTTTGCAGGACTCTGTGAATTAATGAGATTTTCGTAACTAATTAGTTTACGCCGTTAGTACGGTTTACACGAACATCAAATTCTCTATTTTGAAGCTATAAAGAGCACATAGTCACTACAGACAAATAGATTTGGAGAAAAAATGGAAAAAATAATATATTAACATTTAAAGTATTTGTATGTATTTAAACAAAAAAGAATAAGAGGATTCTAAAGGTTTTCCTATAAGATAAAAAAATTCGATGAGCAGGATTATCAGATTAAAGCTTATAGTTTACCTTGTTTAGTTAAAATCCATTATTATTTTGAGTGCTTAAGGATTTATCAAAACTATTAAGCGAGCTAGATAGAGCACAGTATTTTCCCTTATGTAACTTTTATCTCAAAGATGTGAATTATTTTGTTAGACACAAGTTCATTTATTTCATACATATCAATGAAAATAAGGTGCTCCTGATGCTCAGAAAAAAAAAACATAAAATCTACTGAAAAAAAAAAGCAATACTTGCTATTTTTATGACTTTTTGGAGGTTTGGTAGTTGCACCTGTGTCGGTAATCTCTGTCCGAAGATAATTGCAAGTTTTCTCGTACAATCTCTGGCGATTCAAGTAAAGCTTAGCGAGTGGTTTCATGTCTAGACCAGATGGATCGTAAAACGGAGACCTCGAATCATTTGGATAGTTCGACGTAATACGTCGAATCGGTTCCTGCGGCTCCGTCGGTGAGTTTGGAGACTGTGAAGCGCAACCATCTCATCGATCGTGCAGTAGATAGATGCATGCATGTATATATGTATGTATGTATGTATGTATGTATGTATGTATGTATGTATGTGTATTTGTATATAGTAATTCTCTACTTTGCTTTCTTATCAGTTCAATTTTAATTTAAATAAGCTATCTTCAAATTTGTTTATCTTTGTACTGAATCAGTTTCGAAATATATAGCTTTGAATCTCAGTTCAATAATTAAAATTATATCGTTGATCTTATATTAGAATTTCACATTTCATGAACGTTCAAAATTAAATAGTCTATCTTTTACTAAAAATTATGTCCTTCGTGTTTTCTTTCCTATAGTGATCATCCTTAATCTGACCATAACATGTTAATATCTTTCTTCCTCTCTCTCTCTCTCTCTCTCTCTCTTTTTCTTTTTCTCTTTTTTTCTTACCAGATATGTTATCCCATCGTCGGTGCCTGCGTCGTACGGATACAAATTCAATTCCTTATGCTCGATCCAAGAACAATTTGTCAAACACAATTCCAATCCAGATACACCAACTATCCAATCGGGAGATGGATCTATAGAAACGTTTAAACAAAAGTATTACAATGGTGTCTAACAATTAAAGAGACAATTTTCGTTTGAAAGTTGATTGTACCAATCATGGACACCAGAGACATCAAATGATGTTTTCGATCTACGCGAAATACCGCAAAAGTTCGACCCGTCACGTTAGGATAACTGATACCTCGAGCTTTTATTATAGTTCTGATGTGTTCACTCTGTGAAAAAAAAAATAGAAAATAAAATAACAGAAATGAAATAGACAAATTGAATAAAAATTCACGTTAGTTCATCGTACTTGATCTTTTAATTCGGATTCCAATCTTCTCGTTGATCCAAGCTCGGCTACTTGTTTCAAACCGATACTGGCCATTCCGTCGTATACCCAGAATCGATAGTCGACTGTGTGTGATGCACCGATTACGTCGGAAAATCGGATGAGCCAGCCTTTGCTTGGAAAATCCTAAAGAGAACGAATAGATATCTTATCTTTTACTCATAAATTCGAATAAACGAAGTCTCTTCTTAGATCATCCGATGATCATTTCGAGAGTTTTACGAAAATAGGATCAGAAGGATACGATAACATGGCTCGTATTTTGCAAGTAAGATAATGTCCATGATATCGAAAACGCCGATAAAGAGAAAAAGAAGTTTGAAAGTAGGAGATTATAAAAAATAAATAAAGAAAGAAAACGAGGCAGATGGTAGATGGGCAATTTGTTTTGATTAAACACACTCGCTAGTCGGATATAGATTTTTTCTTAATGTACAATCCACATGCCTTCGGATGTGTATTTCTAGACCAGAGCCCTTCGAAAGTAACTTCGTACTTGGCTTCGTCACAAGCACAACATTTGTTCAGTACTAGACCCTCATTGTCAGCTTCCGCCTTTATATCTTGACATATGTTCAGAACCAAATTCGAATCGTCCATGTACCACGTGTCCGGTGTTTCCAGAATAGTTGCTCTGTGCTCGAAGAAAAGTAAAAAAAGAAAAGTCTGTGTTATCGTGTTGATATTATGTTATGATTTATGAAGATATTCATTTTAAATGAAGTTAGCGACTTTTTTTTATAGTACTATACATATATGCTTATTAATTTAAGTACTATAAGTATACATATCTATATAATACGTACGATAAGTATTATAAGAATATATATATATATATATATACATACATACATACATACATACATACATATATATATATATATATATATATATATATATATATATATATACATACATACATACATACATACGTACATACATACATATATATATATATATATATAATACATACTTATAATAAGTATTATATAATTATAATAAGTAAATATGTATATGCAGTAGGATTATATACTTATAATAGGTATTATATAACTCTATATATATAAAATACATATAATAAATATTATAAAATGATAATAAGTATTATAAAGTATAGACATATTATTTGCATTAGGATAATATCGTAAGATAAAATGATAATCGTGCTATTTTAATAAAAGAAAAAAAAATATAAAATTAGGGAAAACAAAAATATTCATGCAACGAGTATATTCAATCAAATAATACCAAGAAACATAAATTCGCGATTATATACTAATCTGATAAAGCAGCATAGCATAAAACTTTGAGCGAACAATTATTCTAATTGATTTCGATTAATTTGTTGCTTTCTTTCATTCGAATTTTCATTTGAATAATTATTCACTAAAACGCTTGTATTTCATTTCTAAATCATCTTTTTTCCCACGGATTGTTAACTTTGTGTCCCTTCACCTGATAAGTATGCAACCGCTACCTTCGGAAGGGCTGGTCCACGCGACGGATACTTGCTCCTTTGGAACTTCTGATATTTCGACGACAGCATTGGCACATTGATCGGTAAATTTGCTGATTGATTCGTCCATGATATCGAAAACACCGATATTCACAATCTCGCTATCGCTTTCCGTTTCGGCTGATATTAAAAATCTCGTGAATTTTCGAGGTGTCGGTCCTGGACTCTCTGACTTTATCGTAACTAAATTGAAATATTATACTTATTATTTTTTAATGTCAATTATAACGTACGAACAATCATTTCGTTTTGCTTTCTTTTATTTCTTTTTGTTTTATTTATTTATTTTGCTTTTTCTTTTCTTTTTTTAATGAAATTGAATGAAACACCAACGCATTGCATCAGAAAGCAACGATGACTCATGACCCTTGACCACGTTCCCTCACGATCATTCCCATAACCCTGAATTATAGGAATTAATCGTAAAAACGCAGTTAAATGAAACCTTCGTCGGCGCGTCGAGTTTCTCACGCGTTGCGATGTCATTTTTATTTTTTCTTTCTACTTTTTTTTTTTTTTTAGTCTAATTAACACAAAACGCCAGAAGCGTATTTTAATTAATCTGTAAGTAGATGTTAACTTTAACTTATTTCAAATTGACCGGCAAGCGTTACATTAATATTATAATCGTCTGAATGACCCGAGAGAGAAAGAAATAAAAAGAGATTTTATTTCCATCTAAACGTCCGTTTAGGATCAAGAAGGATTTTTATGTAATAGTGAGTATTTCTCTCGTCGATCATGCGATATTTTAATGAATACCGTCTTCTTGCATCCAGGAAGAAGGGAATGAAAGTAGATAGTTGATTTAAGCGGTCGAAAAGCCAGTCGCCTATATAAAGCTCCTGGCTTCCCTTATGGCAATATAAAAGCTCTTTAAGACTCAAATAATGATTTGGTATACTACAATTCACTCTCCTTTCAATACATTTTTGCATTAATACATTACGGATTTGTGAGGCCTTTTTTTGTAAATCTTTGTGAGATATAATTCTTTAAAATTGATTTAAAATTTAAAAATTTCAAATAAATATACAATTAGATTAAAATAGTTTAATATTTTAGATTTAAATATGAATTATTCAATATAAATTAAAATTAGTTCAATATTTTAGATTTTAAAATAAATATAATTTTAATTTTAAAAATGATTTAATATTTACTTTTTTCTTTTTCTATTAAAATCTCTGATTTTATATTCAATTATTAATTAATCGGACATTACTTTCAAATTTCTTTAACCTTTTTTTCTCTATAATGTCATATAATTTAGAAGTTATGTAATTATTTATTTGATTTTATCGATACAAAAATTATTGTGTATTTATGTTCGAGGAGTATAAATCATATTTAGTCTAATATTTTATAAGTTTCATGTGTATTAACTATGTAATCTATTTTTACAGATAAAAATAAAATTGAATTATGAAGGGTTCAATTTTATGCGACATTGTATCCATATTTATAGTAATAGGAATCTGATATTTCATGAGGTAACACAAGGAGGGGCGTTTGTAAAATAAAATCGAATCGATATTAATTTCCGGTATTCACTCGAGAATATTCAAACAGAGATCGGACAGAAAAAAAAAGAAAGAAAAAAAATGAATCGATGTATCGATGTCAAATTTTACCTGTGTATTTGGTATCCGGCATATACGCATATACGATATCGGATCGATTGTAAAGCGTCATGAAGAAGGAATATTTTTCCTTGGCTTCGGAACGTGGCCTCGTGGTACCATCTATTACCCGGTTACATCTCACTGAATAACTGCTACGCGTTATAGCGAAAAGCAGTAAAATGTAGTAAAGAATTCGTCCTGGTAATATTTCCTGTAAATGATAACGATGCGATATCGATGAGAGAGAAAGAGAGAGAGAGAGAGAGAGACGAAATAAAATACGATCAATTGGAAATTTTCATCACAATGAATAGTTTTGAGTGCAAGTTTATATATACATATATAAATCGCACATTTATTAAAATTGTGACCCGAAAGAAAATCTCACAAAGAAATGACGATTTTGTTCGAATTTCCAATCAAACGTTGAACGATAGCGTTTCCAATAAAAGTTTCAGTATAATTTGTAAAAAGAAATCCGTGGATAACCGATCGGTACTATATCGATTATCGAAGAAAGAAACGCATTTAGAAGGATGAGGAAGAAAAAGAAGGAAAGAGAAAGAAAGAAAGAAAGAAAGAAAGGAAGGAAAGAAAGCCGAGCGAACGAATTTAAATTTGCGATAATGACATTGGCTGCTGCTACGTTCAATGTGAATTCACATGTATTACAAAGGCGAAGGATTAAAAGTGAAAAAAAAGAGAAATATATAGGTATATGGAAGGTATAAATGGATAAGCGGATGAAAAATAATATAGAAAATGGATAAAAGTTATTGCGTGGAAATCGATTGCCTGAGAACGAAAGATTTTAAAGAGATCTTTTATTTCTCTATTTTTTTGTTTTTATTTTATTTTATTTCAATGGATTCGACGGAAATGAACAACATTATAAATGCAATTTTAATGATGAATCGATCGAATCATTTTTGTAATCGATTATTAAATGTAATTGTAGTAATTGTAATCATTAATCAATTAATCATTGCTAATATAAATCACTAATTATAATTGTCTTTATAATTTGTAATTATAAATCAATCATTTTTAAATCATTCAATGACCAATTTATATTTTATTATGATTAGTAATGTGAATTTATACATTGAAAACTTTACAATATGCTTATGTTTATAAATTTCTTCATATCTTTTTAATCTCTTCATTTATAATCTCTTCATTAATTGCTTAGTGCTATGCGATATAATAAAATTTAAATTATTATTGATTAATATATATATATAATACGACAATATTAAATTTCACAAACGTATCAAAATAACATAAATCACCAGATAAAATGTTTAAGATGATTATTATAAGCCAACTATTACACAAAGGCGCATATCAAAGTAAATAAATGTATCTTTCAAAGAATATTCACAATATTGTTATTACAAATTAAATTATTGATTCAAACGTAATAAAAACTTTACATAGTTACGTCATTTCATAATTAATGATTATTATACAATCCGTAATTATTTTAATGAATAAAAGTTTTGTTCAACTCTGATCAAGAGAACGTTTGCCATACTGGTAATTAGTAATATGGTCTAAATCATTGGAGATATTAAAAAACATGCTTATTTTTCTAAAGAATAAATATATTTACTTGTCTTCTGCTTTCTATTATAGACAAATAATCATTAAATAATTTCAACGTAAATGTTAAATTGACTCAGAACAAAAAATAAATGACTTACAGACCGATTGAATTGAATATATTATTTGTATCTTTTGAATCGATCATTCGAATCGATCATTTCGTCTTGCTTTTATTTGACGAAATTGATTTCATTCCAATTCTTTCAATATCTTTTAATCTTTACGATTTTACTGGTGACATAATATGTTAATTTATTTATCGGAATATGCTCTTCGGCTATCGATTCAAGCGTTATATCCGGTTTTTCATCAAATTAAAATGACTCATCGTGGGAATTCGACTCGATTAAAAGCGTATCCCCGAGAGAATAATTACAACAGAAGCGTAATCGCAATCTGGGAGATATATATGTATATATATACACACATACATATATTTATATGTATGCATATGTATAAATCGATGACAATTTATTGTCCGAATATTTCCTATTCCTGAATTTGGGTTAATTAACGTTTGCTCTTCATCGTTGGAAATATAATCACAAATAGGTACGTGTGCTTTTTCTTTTTTTCTCATCACTTTGTATAACATTTATTCAAACAGTCGATGGAACAACGAGTGAACAAAAGTAAATAGAATTATATTCCACTCGAACAAATGACAACCAAACGTATGCATGTACATACGTACCGTATATATACAACGAATCGTTTAACCGGTTGATTTCCATGATAGATCGATCGATATAAAATATATTTTCAATTACGTCCATGTTAACATGAATAACGTGACATATATATATATATATATATATATATATATATATATATATATGTATATGTATGTATAATATATGTACGTTAGTATAGATAACGAAATTGTCAATGTTTATATATATATATATATATATATATATATATATATATATATATATACACACACATATGCTACATTATCCATGTTAACAATTTTCTTTTCTCAAAGTTTCTCTTCGTTTCTTGTTACTAACCAAAAGGATCGATAACCCCTTCGCAAGACTCATTAAAGATGATAGTAATAGATATGCAGATTTAGGTTCGATAAAGATCCGTTAAGTAATTATCGTCGACGGAGTTTTTTATCGCCTCAAATTGTACCGCCGAGAGTTATGATCTTTTACATATTATAATAACGATATAAATGGCTCGTGTCGAAGCCGCAAACGTGCTGATCTTGTTGTCGATTTAGTCAGTCTGACAAACTCGTCAGGCAAAGATTTACCGACATTGAAAGTTGCGTTCGTAAAGAAAGTGAGAATTGAAAAACTTTAAATTACTTCGTCGGACGTTTCGAAAATCTGTTGTTAGTTAAAGCTTTTCGATTTAATATATCATCTCTACCTAATACATAAAATACACAAGCATATGTAGAAATACCTATATATATATATATATATATATATATATATATATATATACACACGCACACACATATATATGGATAAATATACATAGATATAACACCTACATAATGAAAAGTTTGTATAGTACCGTTCGTTAAAACGTTTCCCGAACGAAAATAAATCCTCGAGTAGGGGCAATTTGTAGAAGAGATAAATCTGCATGCGACATGTCAGAGGGTTGATCGTGCTCGTTCATCGACTTTACGAAATAAACGTGCATATATCAAGCAAGTTAAAAGACGGGATTCAAAGCAATCGATTAGTTTTCTACGGTTTCCAAACCCGACGCTTGGAAATCCATTTAGTACGGGCAGTACCTTGACTACATCAAACGTCGTTTGACTAAAATTCGCAGCGGTTAACCAACAACCATCAGACTCATATATATTTTCTCGAATATCTAGATTCGTCGAATGAGCTCTATGCAAATTTTATGTCCCCTCCAAAGAGGCCGCGAAGGATTCCTACGTAATAAATGTGATAAGTACATACATATGTGATGTACATATATATATATAATATGTGTATATATATATATATATATATATATATATATATGTATGTATGTATACACATATACTTTTCCTTATGTTTGATATAAACGTCCGTTATTATTTTTCTCTGCGATATTTTTCTAAGGAAATATCCTCGTAAAATTTTAATGTTCTACAATGAAAATGAACACATAAAACTGGATTTTTTAATATCAAATCCAAGGAATTCTAATAAATTGTATGATATTTTATTCTATATCTTTTCTTTCTTTTTAATTCTTTAAGTCTTATATATATATGCTTTTTAAATGAAATATTTAATTAAGTCTGAATAAATCTAGCCAAGAGTATGTTTAATAACGATTTATAATTACTCTTGGCTAATTAATGATTATCAGTAGTATGGAGAATACTACTAGATCGGTCGTATGGCACTTGTTTCTAAGTTCATTGCCAACATGCTTTTCTGATGACGATCGTGATCATGACCTTAGATAGCGAAACCTTATTAGAATTATATATGAAATCGTGAAGTTTAAGGACTTCGATCGTGATGAACGGAACATCGTTAGAAGATTTGTTCTTCATAAAAAATACTATATATATATATATATATATCTTATTCTTCATAAGAGATGCTTATTAAATATAAAAATGTAATTGAATAAAAATATTGTGGAAGTTATAATTCTTAAACGATCCCGTAAATAAATAAACAAATAAATATTTTACTTAGAGAAAGACCAGAAATTCGAACAAAAAGTCAGATTTGTATCGATAAAAAACATGAAAAAAGACTGAATACTAAAGTTGTTTGAAAAAATTCCGCTTAATTTATTTAAAATAAGATTAGATACATGAACGTACGTATAAACAAACGAATAGATTAGTATTCCGTCTAACTTTATCAAATAAAAAATTAATCAATTTTAATATTAATCGACGTTCAATTTTTAAACTAATAAAATCTTACACATTCCTCGAAGACGACAACGAAGAAGAAGAAGAAGAAAATAACGAAGAAAAAGAAAAAGAAGAAAATAACGAAGAAGAAGAAGACACGAAGGAGCGAATACGTTTCCGGGGGCTAGAAACGCCGGGCACAGTTCGAATACCTGCCTAATAATAACCGGAATCACATTAACAAAAGCAAAGACATGTCCTCGTCTGGTCTCCGATAGAAAACAGTGAAATATATGTAAATGTTGCTCACCATGATAGAAAAGAAGAAAAAGTAATGTCTCGTACAACACCGGCAATTAAGCTAGTAAGCACGCAACGTCAAAATTCGATCTTCGACGAGTCGTTGATCGTTTTTTTTTAATTTAAAAAACTGTTTCTCCTTTTTTAAAAAATTCACGTGTCGTCCTTTCTTTCTCTCTCACTCTCTCTCTCTCTCTCTCTCTCTCTCTCTCTCTCTCTCTCTCTCTATCTATCTATCTATCTCTCTTTGTTTTTAAACACGAGAAAAGACACAACAAAAGCACGAGCGGAAACACGAAACGCTCCGATCTCTTTGACTCTGACCGAGTGCACTAAATCTGACACGACTCACAAGCGTTCTCGCTGATATACGCACGCGTGCGCAACTGACGGCACCGACGTCCCGAAGGGAATTTCTCCCCCAGAACGATACATAAACCAGCCGCGTCAACCTAACCAGACCGTACTAGAACATTTTTTATGATTCGTAAACACTTCTTCATCGGCGGTAATATATGCCTTTGTCCAGAAGATTCCACGGATTTTATTTTTAAACCGAAGATATGCCGATCATTCGCTCTGGTCATTTGCCAATTCTACACCGAATTATAATCGCAAAAGGGCAGATGGATAGAGAATATTTTTTTCTTATACGTGAAACAAAATTTTATATATATATATATATATATATATATATATATATATATATATATATATATATATATATATATATATATATAATTATATATATATTTCTCGCTCGATAACTTTTTTTGTGAAACATTTTATGTAATATATGTATATATATTCAAAACGATTTCATATATATATATATATATATATATATATATGAAATTTATATAGATAATTATTTAGGAGTCTGCAATTACCTCCTCGAATAAAATTGATAAAAGGACTGAGATCATTTAAAAAATATTTATATCGTTCTCGTCCTAATATAATATATATTCCTTTATTAAAAAAAAAGAGAGAGAGAGATCTTAAAATTTGCGTCAAGTTTCGTTAGCATGATAAAATCGAGAAAGGATGCATTTTCAGGGTAAAACTCGATCGGCAATCACGTTCGATGGAGTTTACACAACGGTTGCCTATAGCGACGACGTCTGTCTTTTCTCTAATTTTCATGTTCCACGAGCGACGTGTCAAATTAAATCACTCTGCGCCATTGTAACGTCATTACTAAATTTCTAAATCGAAAGGGGACATAAGTGTGCAGCGAACTACTTCGAGTATGTCGAGTGTGAGTTCGGCACGCGTGCAACCACCAACGGTAAGTCTGTGTTAAGAACAACAAAGAATTTTTCTTTTCTTTTTTTGTTTTTTTTTTGTCAACTCGAAAAAAGAGTCGTAACAACGATCGTAACTCTCTTTCCAATCTGTTTTACATTAACGCGATCATAAAATCAAAATTTCTGATGCCAAAATTGTATCTTCATTCAATATGCATATGTTTCCCATGCACAGATTTTGCAACTACGCATGAATAATTCAAACAAATAGATCATGTAATTTTTTTCACGATTAATGAATCGAAAGGTTATAAAAAATAATTCCACGTATTGACGTAAATATTTCAGATTTCTTACTGATCACTCTGTCCGATTTCTGACTCCTTGAATTCATAATAACGCCAGGTTCCATTACGTGATGCTACTATGTAATAAAAGTCGAGAAAGAGCGAAAGAGAGACAAGCTGGACCATCGTGGATTTATTAGGTATTCAGTAAGTGTGTGTGTGTGTGTGTGTGTGTGTGTGTGTGTGTGTGTGTGTGTGTGTGTGTGTGTGTGTGTGTGTGTGTGTGTGTGTGTGTGTGTGTGTGTGTGTGTGTGTGTGTGTGTGTGTGTGTGAACTACAGAATAATTATATAATATATATATATATATATATATATATATATATATATATATATATATAGACGTAATATATACACGTATATATACAGATATATATGTACAGATATATGTATATGCAAGACATTTTACAAGAAAATAGATATGACGATAATTAGTAGAGATAATGAGATTGCAATTAGCTGTTAAAGTACACGATAGTCGAGCTATCGTGTCTCTTTGTCTCCTTTGTCTACGTTCTCATCGTAAAGAGAGAGATAGATAAATGAGGTATAATTTGCAAATTTCTATATCGCATAGTAAGTGCAGAAGAGTAACGAGCCATTGGCAACCGAAGAACAGGCATAATGGCAATGGTTGTCGAGAAAAATTTAACGTCCACGGTAGAAAGTAAAAATAAAAGTTCGCCTATCCAGCAGGTACGTCACTTTTTAACGATGATACATGATCTTTTCTATATATATGCGATCGATCAAACACAGGCGAGATAAACGAACCTTCGATTATCGTAAAAAAGTGCTTTTTTTGTTTACCATCCTGAAGAAGTTTTTGTAGTTTCTAAAAGTATATATGTATAACAAAGTATATAAAAATTGACATGGATACGTCTTAAGTGGTTCTATGCATCAAGAAAGTTCAGACATTGATTTTCCAAAAATTTTTTTATTCGATAGTATTATCCTTTAATTATATTTTCTGAAAATTTTGAAGAACCTTGCCAAATTCACCATTACATGTACCTTAAACTAACTGTTTTCTTAAAACTATGTTTTTTAAATCAGTGCCAATGATACTTTGAAAATTACTGAATCGATTTAAATGAAATTTAGCACGATTATTTTTCATATCATTATTTAGTCTGTATTATTCGGAAATTTTTTAAGAGCGATGGATTTATTTAATTACTAAAAAACTATTGAAATATTTTATCGAAAATCGCACAGTAAATTCAATCACTCATATTTTTGTATTAAATAAAAATATTAAAAATTGACCGTGAAAGAATGGTTTTTTATTATATATACTTTAAGAGCTTTTCTTTCTTCAAAGTATACATTACCACCATATTAATGATATTGATGATTTTTTATTAATAAAATAAATTACATGCGAAAAGGAATTAAAATAATTGCCTTTTCTTAAGCCGTCTAGGTGTATGTAACCCCTTAATGATCTTACCAGCGAGTTGATTTCGTTTTTTTCATAAATAAAATACAATTGTCCTCTCACAAATATTATTATTATCTCGTCAGGAGAATTTCTCCAATGAAAAGCAACAACAGAAAAATGCTTTAGAAGATTCTACTGCCGAAACACCAATTAATTCAACTCGTCGTTCGACTATGAAAGTAACGAATAAAAAGCCACCCAGCTCGATATCAATGGCGAAACAGACACGCGATCTTGAGAATCAATACTATGTAAAAAAGAAGCGTTTCGTGTTGCTGAAGAGACAACTCATGCAAAAACAAGTAGGAATTATTTGATAAGTTTCTTTGTTAAAAGTCAAAAACTAACTTAACGTCCTTAACCTGTCTTTCTTTTGTATAAGAAAACCACACAAGATTTATACGAAAACATATCTCAGTTGCGTGACAAGATGATACTCAATGGTGTAAAAGATCCTGGCAAATTGGAAGAACTTAAGATCATAGAAATCGACTCGTCAAAAATTCCTATGATCGAGCCAAAAGTTCAACAAGTTGCTTCTAATGAACAACAAACAAAGATTAACAAGATGAATAATCCTAGCAACAATGTTAATAATAATCCTAACGTGGACAGCGAATTTGTAATAACTCTGAATAACAAACTGAAAGAAATATCGAAGAGGTATCAAGATCTGTGCGAAGAAGCACTGAGGAAACATACGTTTATGACCGAATCCTTGGAGAAGAATTTAGAAGAAGATATTGACGAGTCCCAGAAGGATACGAATTCGGAAGTTTTCATGCGTTTAAAGTCTTACCGAGACGACAATACGTCTCTGAAGACACAATTGGAAGAAATGAAGTCTGCGCAATTGGAAACTATTAAGGAGCTCGTTAACGACACTTGCGATCTCTACAACGAATACGATAATTCTCGTATGCGTATGAAGGAACTTGATAACATGTTGGACGAACAGAAAAATATCCGTGAACAATTGGCTATACTTTCGAATGAACTTCAGGGTGAACGGGAGAAGCACAATATGACAAAGGAACGTCGTTTACAGAACGAGGGCCAATTGCAAAGGGCTCGTACGAAGATCCGTGATCTGGAGAACAAAATAGCCTGCGATGAGACGAAGATACAACAGCTGCAGACCCAGAACAAGTCTCTCGAGAGTCAACTGAAAGTAAAGGAACAGACGATGGAGCAACGTTTGAAGGATATGCAGAAAACGATAAGGAACAGCGAGAACCTCGTTTCGAAAATGGAAAAACAGCGGGACAGCTTCGAAGCACGGTTGTTCTCTTTGTTTCTACCGAATAGCCAGTCGCTCTGATCACTCTCTGACAATCTAAGTCTCTCTCTACACAGTCTCTTTCTCTTCGCTTCGCTTGCTTCAGGCTGATGGAACTGAAGGAAACGATGAACAATAAGGAAACCACTGCGGAGAATATCACGAAAAACATGAACGACCAGATGGATGCCATGATTGTTGAAATGAATCTGGAGAAGGAAAAGAGGTAAAGGACATTTCATTAGATTCGTTAGGTATGCACGTTGCGCGAAAAAAAAGCTTTACCAATTTTCCCAAAAACACTTACGTCTATCGCAAATGAACGAATTAATAAAATTAATTTCTTTCTCCAATATCAGAGAACCAGGAGACATTCTTATCAAAATTCTTATCGTACGATCTTTATATTATATCTTTTTAGTAATAAATATAATCGATAAAAAATTTAAATACGTTGTAAAACAGTAGAAAAGAAGCTAACTCGGTTATTTAAACTCGTAAATGGTTCTATCCTTATCGTTCAATTTCAAATGAACGAAGAGTTAATAGAACACGGTGGAAAATCCTTCGAGCAATTTTCTCACGAAGGAAACTAATTACTTGGTTGCTGACGGGGCACGTATGTAAGATGAACAAATCGGGTCTACTTTGTCGAGAAGATTTTCTACCATTCCTGATATTGACAGATATCTCGTAGAAGAGTTATCAGATTTGGAAAGTGATAAAAGTCGAATAAAATTAAACCGTGACATACACAGCTTGATTATCGAGTTCGATCAAATAAAAAGGGATAAGCGATGAAGTTCACCCTGTATGCTATCCGATAAGTGCACATATAACGTTATGTTCTCTGAAGTCATAAGTAGCTTAAATCAGTAGGGCAAAGCCCTTGATACTATAATGCCACTTTATTTGATCTGTCATGCATAAAATTGCAGTTCAATCGAGAATCTTTACCAATGTACGTACACTGATGTTTGTCAAACATGTGAGATGTTAACTATCACACGTCCAATCGTATATACCGTTAATATATATTTTCAAATTTAATCATTCCTTGAGATTACTCTAGGAATTTTAATAGGGAGGCTGCAGAGAACGAGCTGTCCATGATGCAAGAACGCTACAAGGAATTGGAAGCAACGAGTCAAGAAATGTGTAAACTCTTGGAACAGAGTAAAAATTTTGCGATAACGGGTACATTATTCTTAATATTTTTTATTTTTTTTAATTATTTTATTTTGTAAAAATAACTTCTCTTACGCAAGATGGCAGTCATACGGAAAATGAAATTCGTCTGTTCAACGACCTAAAACTAGCACGAGAGGAACTCGAAGAACAGAAAGGAACTATACTGAAGCTGCAACAGGAGAAGGAAGAAATCACTGCGGTGATGCATCAGGCGGCTGTTAGTTTGCACTACTTTCGGGACATGTCATCGTATAAGCCATAAAAAAGCGATCGTCAATTCATTAATCAAATCTATCGGTAAGACAGTAATCGAGCTACATTCTATGATCTTTCGTCATTTCATGTTCGAACAGAATAACTCGGAGGATGAGTCTAAGGATAAACTAGCTGCAGAACTTATGATCAAATCTAAGGAAATTCGTGACATCACTATGAAGCGTAATCATTTCCAACAAATAACAGAAAATCTGTATGTTTGGTCTTTTTATTTTTCTTAATTTCCTTCATCGAATTTAACGAATTTTTTTAAACACGTTCAGCCAAAAACGAAATAAGTTATTGGAGGGACAAATGCAGGATATCCAAAATCGTTTACAAGTTCAAATAAAAGAGGGTGGGAAAGCTGCGGTGGGCGCTTACGTTATTGAACTTCAGCAACAGATATCCGATCTTCGTAACAGTTTAGCGGAGACAACAGCACATACTGCGGAGTTAGAAACGGCTCTTACACAAAAGCAACTTGAGCTCGAACAACGTGATCGTATAATGCGAGAACAAAGTAAATTCCTCAAAGTTCGAGACGAGTTATTGAGTCTTTTGAAAGGAAAAGATGGGCAAGTGGATAGAGATATTTCGAACGATGACGACGAACGTCATAAAGACATAGACGAAGTAAATAAATTTTTTATTGATTAAAATATTTAATATATTGCTTACCTAAATAATTTGTTGCGATTCGTATTAAGATCAACAAGCAAATCGTTGCGAAGACAGAGGCTATACAAGAACTATACGCGACTTTGGAGAACAAACAGATGCAAGTACTGCGGTTAGAGAAAATCGTGAAACAAATGGAGGATCATCAGGATCATGCTCAGGCTCAACGCACACGTTTGGAGAATCGTATCGCTCAGCTGGAATTGGCTCTACAGGAGAAAAATAAGGATCAGCGGTATGTTAGGGAATGTTCTTCGTTGTCGATGTCGAAGTCCAACGCGACCAAGAACGATCATGATCAAAGAACCTTTTCAAAATTATCCCACAATTACAAAGGAGCGTTGTTGCGCCCTACGATGCCACCTACTTTACAACGCTCTTTAACTTTGCACTCTTCGCCAAGGTCACTGTCGATGGTGCGACAAGATCATCATAACACCCGTAGTTCAAGTTTGATTCGTAATCAGAAAACTAAATCGAAATTCTTTCCTTTTTCAAAATCAGATTCAAAAACTCGTGAATTTTTTGTTTCTAACGAGGATAAAACTTACATCTGCAAACGTTGTCGGCACGAGGAACAACAATTTCAAGAACCTATCTTCTGGCTCGCGAACAGAAAGAATCCTAGTAACGAAATACGTGAATCTTTGTATAATTGGCTTCTAGATTCGACAGAACTTGAAATCGTCAATAATTTACCTGAGGGATTTAATAGTTCCTCCTCGTATGGTGGTTCACTATCTTCGCTCGAAGAAAAATTGCAATTTTCAAATGTCGCGGATTCTCACGTTAAACATAATACACGTGAAAACGTAGACGTCACTAATGATAGAACAAATCGCGATCGTAATCATCGCTCTCGTCGTTCTTCTTCAAAAACAACAAAACAAACTTCTTCCTCACGACAGATGCCGTTCGTACGTTGATGTCTAAGAACACATGGTCCGTTCGTTAATGCAACAATCGCTCTTTTGTACAAATTTAAATGTTTATTTATTCTTTATAAGGATATATTTTCTCGTCATTTTCTGTAATTAATGATAAGTCTTTCGTTCTATAAAAACACATTAAAATATACTTTATTGAAATTAATTTTATTTTCTTGTACCACTGCAAAATTAAGACATATTACAAAATACATTTTATATATTATCAGGGTGGTCTGTTTTGATAGGCTACGTACTCCTTCTATGTGTACTGACCAAAACCATCACTGGCGTTAAGACAAATTTGTTCCTTACAGAGTGCCTAGCCTTTGAAACAGACCAACTATTAGTTTTACTTACCTGATTTATTATGTTTTTGTGTTTTAGGAGTAGAGGGTTTGGCATCCTGTAAGAAACATTCTTGTCATCGCCATTACTTGCTCTCTGTAGAATTAAAATTTTGGAAGAATTAAGAATACATATATCATTTGATATCATTTAAGAAATTGTATGCAATTGTACGAATTTTTTTTCTGTTAATTGATATGGTAGCATAGATATTTTATCTATAAAATACAAGTGCTATCATAAAATATATAATCAATAATGAAGCAATTTACATTTCTAAAATTTATTTAAATTAATTACCTACAAGAATTTTATTGTGTTACTAGAAATTACATTAGATAAAATTCTTAACTTTTGAATCATTTATAACTATATACAAACGTATCTTTGTACAATATATTTATATTAGGAAAGCTTATAAAATAAATACATAATCTAAAATGCAATTAATTTATATTACTTGCATTAATTGCTGTCGTTTTCACTACTGTCAGAATATTCTGTTAATAAAGAAAGGCCATTTCCAATGTTACTGGAAGTAGGCACTGTATTCTCACGATTATCATTAACTTTAATTTCATCACTCTTTGAGTTTATTTCTGGTAACATAACAGTTTTTCCTGAAACTTCTTTCTCACTAATGATATCTGAATTAGTTTTTACACCTAAATTTGCTTTCTTTTTAACAATAACTAGATTCTTCTTATTAAATGATGCTTTGGTATCTTTTAAAAATATTGAACTTCTAGCAGTTGTATTTGCACTTGTAGATGGTCCAGATAAATTAATATCGATCTGCTTAAAAAGAAAAAACATGTTAATTATACATTGAAATACCTTAATAAAATGGAAAGATATAAGTAAACTTACAGTTTCTTTAGATTCTGAGGAATGTTCTCTTGAATCTAAATTATTACTCTCTTTATCTTTTGCTTTTGTTTTAAACATTTTTTGGGGAGGACTGCTTTCTTTTTCATCTAATTCCACAATTTCTTCTTCTACAACAATCCTTTTTTGGTTTTTATTGCCAAATACTGATTTAATATATTGTTCATCCAACTCTTCTTGTTCTTTCTCTAATCTCTGTTTAGGCGTGTTATATTGTTCTAACATTTCTTCAAAATCAATCGCCTGTAATAGACGACGATTAAGGTCCTTTAACTCTTCCAAAGACTCTAATAATTCCAGCTCCTGTTTAGATTGTTGCGTCCTTTTCTCCAAAAGCTTCATTGGATTTGTAGCTTCTTCTTCTTTTTCCTCATCTTCTTCTCTTTGTGCTTGTTCTTCAGCTAGCTTCAAAGCCATAAAATTCCTTGTTGCCCCAGCTTCTATTTCGTAGTCTGTATTTTTTGGATCGGTTTTAAAAGATATTTCTTGTAGACATCGCGTACATTTTATATAAAATCTATAAATACGAATTCCTAAATAATCATCGCCTTCAACATCCTCTTTACGCGCATTAAACTTCTTTCCTTTGTATATATATTCACCGCATGTTTTACATCTCATATTGAAAGGTGCCATTAACCGAACTGTATATTGTCGATTCCGTGCTAATTTCATGCGCGGAATTTTCGACGGATCAAAATCCGGGGGATAATATTTCTAAAATATTTGAAAACAAATACATATATTACATCAATGTAAATATACGATTAAATGAATAAATTAATTGTGATATTATACTTACATTCAATACTTTACGTTCCGACATTTTTCTCTGTGTAGTGTACTACTTATAAATGTATAAAATACGATTTAATTTAGTATTAACTATATGAAATATTCAAACTTAACCTATTTACTTATCACCTTTTAATAGTTTACTACACTTTTCTCATTACAAAAAATAATTATTTGTCGCGTAAATGAACTGCACATGTGCTGCCTCTTGCTTAGAACCACTTGGAGCTGTAATGTAGCGACAATTTAAACGCTAGAGCTAAGTTAACATCAAAGCAAGTTGCAACAGCCAATCAATGTGCACTGAGATAGCGCCGAGAACCAACCGTTTATAAAGATCGCATGAAGGAGAAGCACAACTACTATGTGTCGCATCTAAGGACAAATTATCGTAGCATCTTTTTATAATTGTTTTACATCATTATAAACATTTTGTTATTTGTTAACTCATTCTCCTTGATATCTTCGTCCTGTTTGTTTATTTAGTAAATATGTATATTAATTTGAATTTATCATAAAATGTTCCGTCATTCTTTCTTTTAAAACGAAACGCGAGGAAATTACTAGATAATATCCCTACACATTCAATTCGCACAAAATACTTATATTTTAAATATTTTACCAATTTTATGATATTTTACTTTTGGAAGAAGTCTCTTATTTCATGATTTTTTTTCTGACGAGATTTCAAATATTTATAAATACAAATAAATGAAAACAAAAAGATTAATTATTTCTCCTTTAGTCAAACTGAACAAATACTTCAAAAATATTTTTTTTTACATATGTTGAATAGTTGGTAACAATGATTATATATAATCAGCCAACCTGGGCTAACCGTTTACCATACTGGATCTTCTTAACGTGAGATTTTGTCGGCGTGAGAACACGGATAAAAATTAATCATAATTTTTACAAACAATTCTTATACCCGTAAAAGAGAAGAAACTTTAAGGTAATTATTAATACTTATCCCATTTATTGTATACTGCGTAGATTTATCGTTTTCTTTTGTTCTAAAGTATTATATACAATTTCCCTCCTAAAAACACGTGTGTTCGGTAACTTGCTTTATTTGTAAATTATTATTCAAATTATAATCGTTTTACATAAAATATTCTTACGTATGTTATTTACAAGTTAAAAATTTCTGATACACATATATTGAACAGATTTCTTTTTTCTTCTAGTATATACATACAATATTTATATTGTAACTTAAACAATAAAATAATCGAATATGACTAAAGTTAAGCAAAATACAAAAGCTAGTTCTACTAATAAACCTTTAAAAGTCATTAAAAATAATGCTATCCATAAAAAGAAAAATGATAAATTTGCAAACACACCAACTGGTAAGATACGTTTAATCAATGGGAACAAAATACAGAATGATTCAAATCAATTAAGAAATAAACAGAAACAAAAGAACGACTTAGAAAAGAAGAGTTCGGAATCTCCAAACAGTAAAAATATTTCTGCACAAAATAAACGATTTCTAAAAGATAAAAAAAATTTAGCATATAAGAAGAATAAATCTGACGAATCTTTAGATGATATAAATAAAAATATGCTATCAAATGATAGTATTATTTCACAAGATGATAATGATAAAGTACCAGATATCTTTGGACAAAGTTTGGCAGATGATACAGATGAAGATGATACTGATTTTAATGAAGATGAAGAATCTGATGAGGATGATGAAGATGATGAGGATGAGGAGGGGGATGAAGATGAGGAGGATGAGGAGGATGAATATAATAGTGATACAGATATTACCATTTCACTGCATAAAGGAGTAAAAATGTTTAAAGGAGTAAAAAATAATTCTGATTCTACTGAAGAAAGTGGAAATGACTATGACAATGAAAATTACGATGATACTGATGACGATCATATTGATTTTAATGAAGAAGATGAAAGTGATGATATGGATGAATCTAATCATAAAACAAACATTTCATTGCTTGTAGGTAAAAATAAAAAGAAAAAAGGTAATGTTAATTCTAATGAAGAAGATGATGATGATGACGACGATGACGATGAGGAGGAAGACGAAGATGATGATGACGATGATGAGGAAGATAATGAAGAGTCTACTCCTAGTTTGAAAGATCTTTTAGCAAACAGTATTGTGGATGATGAAAATGATGAAGATTTTAAGGGGGACGATGAAGATGATGAGGATATTGACATCAGTGATGAAGAATCAGAGTCTGAAGAACTTGAAAAAAATAAAAGAACAATTTATATTAGTAATATTCCAAATATTGTAAAGAAAGAAGACATAAAGAAAGTATTCAGACAATTTGGCCATATTGAAAGTATACGGGAAAGATGCATAGTTCCAAAAGATTTAATGATGAAAAAAAAAGTAGCTGCTATTAAAAATCAGATACATCCTAAAATAGATGTTACTACTATGTTTATTGTATATAAAACGGTAACAGCGGCTCAAAAAGCATTAAGTATGAATGGAAAAAAATTTGAAGGCAATTACTTAAGAGTAGACACTGCTGATAAATCAAAAAAGAAGCCAGATAGTAAGAAAGCTGTATTTTTAGGAAACTTATCTTTCAGTAAGTAATATAGATCATTCCATTTTCAAAACTTATATATTAATATGTATTTGTCTAATCTCAATTAATGTATTTAGCAATCAAAGATAATGATGTTTGGGAGCACTTCAAACAATGTGGAGAAATTCATTCTGTACGATTAATTAGAGATACGAGGAAAGGTATAGGAAAAGGAATTGGATATGTTAATTTCCAAAGCGAAGATTCTGTACCTTTAGCATTAGAATTAAATGGATCAACTCTTCTAAATCGAGAAATACGGGTAAAACGGTATTCTATAGATGACCAATCAAAACAGAGATTTAGAAACAAGAATAAAAGATCACTCTCAGTAAATAATGAAGTTAATAAATCATCAAAAAAGTTCAAATCTAATGATGCAAATAAAACTACTCCAACAGTAAGTTTAATTATATTCCCTAAATTGTATGCATTGAAGATTTTATTGTTTCCCTTGCCCTTTTTTAAATTTTCTTTTTTTTTTTTTTGTTACAGGAGAATAATAAAAAGAAATTGAAACTTAAAAATAAATTACAAAAAGACACTACACCGAATGTTTCAGTAAAAAATACTACCGTCTTTCAAGGAGAGAAAGCTACTGTGGAAAAGAAAAAGAAGAAGAAATCTAAGTTGGAACAAGAGAAAAAGAAAATAGCTGCAATACTTACTAATAAGTCCAAAAAAGTACAGAAAGTCTAATTCGATTATCATACAACTTCTTTTATGTATAGAATATCTTCAACATGTAGAATCTGTTGCAGTGCAGATTTTTTATCATATTTGTACCAATTTTAGTTTTTTTGCAAGTTAATCATATAAACTAATTTTACGATGAATATAATCATCAGAGAAACAAGGTTTATAACATTGTTCCCAGAAAATATTTATCCTTGAAACTTATAAGGAGTATAACAAGATAACAGTTAATTGATTTGTAAAAGATTCTTCAAAAACAAATAATTTATATCCTCTGTTAATATAGTATCTCTATTTGAAAGTTGTATTTTACAATCATAAAAGTATATGAAACAAGTGATATATTTTTAGTACTAAGTATATAATTTCATTAAAAAAACAGTTGTTTGTTATATCTTAATTTTCGAGAGAATTTGTAAAGGTAATTTATCTGAATTATTTGCAGCACAAGTTTGACAAAATCTTTTAGCAAAAAATACACTGCATCCTAAACACACTGGCTTTTTGCAAATATTACAATCTCCTCCAATAACTAAAACATCTTTAGCAGTTAAATCAAAAGGATCTTTCATAACATAACATTCTTCTAAATAAGTGATATGTCGTGCGAAAGGAGGTTTTAAGCCCTTAAAATCAAAATACTCTTGTAAAGTGCAGAAAGAGCATGAAAAAATTTCTCTTGTTTTTTCCTTAGACTCTTGTGTCGTTGAAGTAGTCATCTATAAAAAAAAATTATAGAAATGGAGATAAGATTTAAATTACATTGATTGCATCGCTATTATTTTATTTCATGCTCATATATAATAATCAATAATCAATTAAGCTAATTATAAATGAAATAATTAAATTAAATTTTGTTATTGAGTAGAAATCCCTTCTTTCTTAGAGTCTCGTGGCCACCATGCAGGTTTTATTACTTTGATTGGATGTCCTTGTATTTCAATTTGTTTAGCATTAAAGGTCTCGCCTAGACGCATTAGTCCTAAGCCATGTTTATTATTGTGTCCCCGATAACTGCCTATTACCTTGCCAGACTCATTAAGGATTTTTTCATCATATTTAAAAGGTATAGTCGGAATCTGATCAAATATGAAAGGTAATAAACGTTTTCTCACTACACCAGTGTGATATGTACGAGCTGTAAGTTCCTGACCAATATAGCAACCTTTGTGGAAACTAATACCATGTAAATAATCACAATTAATTTCCAGAGGTAATGGTTTGCCTGGTGGTAAATCATTGACACCCTCACCAAGACCAATTTTGTATTTAAATTCTTTGTAGCATAAACTATCATCAGAAATTAAGATATTAGGATCCAAATATTTTATAATCTCAGATCTTTCAATATCTGATTCAGCAAGAATTCTTAAACCAAAATTTGATGATCTAGGGTCTTGACATATTATAATATTGTCTACAAATTTACTACCCTTATTATTTGTAGTACCACAGGGCAAAATAGAGCCTTCAAAAGAACTGTTGCTATTTTCGCCATCACTGATCTCAGTTGGATCAAACATAGACCAAACTTTCATATTTTTATCTATACAGAATATATCTATTTTTCTTCTTACCCTATACATCTTTAAATGTTTTTCTAAAGACTCTGCTACTCCAGTATCACATTCTATGTAGAATACATTGTCCTCTTTGCTCTTATACAAAATAGTATCGTATAATACTCTACCTTTGATATTTAAAAATAAAGAATAAATACTTGCAGAGCCTTCTTTAAGATGTCCTATATCGTTTGTTATCAAACCTTGTAAAAAGGCAGCAGATTCATGTCCACTGACACGTAACACAGATCTTTCGTTTAAACATTCTAGTATTTTCTGCTCAGATTGTCGAGCATTCAATGCGAAGGTTCGACTTTGTATTTGTTTTACATTAGCAACCTTATGCCTTTGTAAACAAATTCGAAAAGCAAACTTGCTAATAAAATTTAACGTTGCTTTCGACATTATATGAATACTTCCGTAATAATTTTAAAATGCACGATACATAATTCAGCAATTAAAAATGAATAAGTTTATATTCTTCTTATTAGAGTATACAAAACTTACGTTACTCTTATTATTATGTTTTTCTATCTGAATATCTGTCTGCCTTGAATACTCTTCGTAACTGTTTTATCTGTAAATTATTGATAAAAATCAAATTCGTGTAAATTAAAATCATAACACGTAACATACATGCATTCTAATGAATTTATTCTCTATGCATATATAAATACGTTTTTATTGTTAAAACTAATAGAAAACTATAGTAGAATGTATGCTAAGATCCTTTGATACATAACTAACCTATCTTTCGACCCAGAAGAGATGTTGCGCGTCATCTATCGAATGAAACAATAGCTACTCCTGTTACCAACGAGAAAAAATGAATTCTTCTTCAGTGGTAACAACGTTACACCGCGTACTTTCAAATTCTAAAAGCATAGCCTTAAGAAATTTTTTACATATCATTTACAACGATAAGACATTTATAATTTTTTTTATATTATCGTTTGTACTGAAAGAAGTAAGTTCGAACAATCGATAGAATATGAAAACCAATCGAAAAAATCCGGAAGACTATATCGCAAAGTCGAAGAAAATGACAAGTCGCGTAGGTGGAGATCAACAGTATATTGTTTTCCCGTATAATGGCTACGCTCGAATGAGACACGGACTTTTTCTCTGCACCGCTCCACACCAAGCTCAACAAGCTGGTCTCAACGTACAAAATTCTAGTGACTGTAACCGACTGAAATGACAAAACGGATCCACGCGAGTGGATTATCGATGTAAACGAAGCTACCCTTCGGTTCGCATATGCTCCTGTCCATGTTGATCATTTTAAATCTTGTGAAGTGACAGTGACAGTGAGGGTGAACAAGAGAAATAGAGAGAAAGATAGAGATAGAAAGAGAGAAAGAGAAGTACGATAGGAGAAAAAACGTGCAGATCAGGTGGATATTAAGAGAATCTTAAAAGGTGAACGAAAGTGTGACCCTTATGGTTGCCTATCGTTAGGCGTTGGTGAACCTCCAATGAAGAACCATTGGCATGGCCACGCGACTGAGCCCCCGAAACTCGGAGGTGAACGCACTTGAGCAGAGGGGCTATTTGATCGGCAAGAAGATCGGACAGGTTGCTTGCTTTCTTTGATTAAATCAGGAGGAAGATTCCGTTGATATCAAATCTTTTTTCAGTCGCTAAAACACTTGCCCTTGTTATTTTTTTATTCTTTTTTTTTTTTAATCTGTTCTATCGTTTATATATGAAAAAACAGATTCATTGATTTGTCAAATAGTATAAAGCCTGACAATCGCTTAGGGTTCCTATGCGACCGTACACCTGGCTGAGTACGTTGATGGAGCAAGTTCGAAAAAAATGCGATTGGCATGTAAGATCTTCGACAAGGAGAAAGCTCCGCCCGATTTTCTCGAGAAGTTTTTCCCTAGAGAATTGGAAATATTAACGAAGATCGAGAATCCCCATATAATCCAAGTAAGATACGTTCTCAATGAGAACGTTCGTACGAGGGGAATCTAAATTCGATTATTTAATTAATCAATATACATCGGTCTGGTGTTAATACGTACTTCAGGTACATAGTATATTGCAACGTGGGCCACGTGTTTTCATCTTCATGCGGTATGCAGACAACGGTGATTTATTGGACTTCGTAACGAGAAACGGAGTTGTACCTGAGCAACAATCGAAGCTTTGGTTTCGTCAAATGGCCTCGGGATTGCAATATCTTCATAGCAAGAATATAGCTCATCGGGATCTTAAGTGTGAAAATATTCTCTTGTCGAGGAAGTTCAATGTGAAACTCGCAGATTTTGGTTTCGCGAGATTTTGCGTCGATCACGATGGTAGACGCGTTCTAAGTAAAACTTATTGTGGATCTGCTGCTTATGCTGCACCTGAGGTTGTCTCTGGTACACCTTACAACCCTAAGTTAGCTGATGTTTGGTCTCTCGGTATCATTCTCTTCATCATGTTGAATGCTTCGATGCCGTTCGATGACTCCAATTTGAGAAAACTTCTGAAGGATCAGATGTCACGGAATTGGGTATTCAGGTCTCGAGTACGCGAAACGGTCTCCACGTCGGCGAAGAGCATCGTTAGACATATCCTCGAGCCGGACATCACCCTCAGGCTAACTCTCGACAGAGTACTTGGTCATGAATGGGTACGTAACAGAAAGGAGAAGACCAATTCTCTTGCAGGCAGACTCATTCATTCGGCACCACCCATTCATCAACAGGTTTGTGTGAAGCTATTTTCTTATATATATAATATATTATATTATATGATATATAAAAAATATTATATATAATATATATAAGAGAATGTATATATATGTATATATAATATCTATATACTTGTTTACATTTTTACGTTATCTCATTTTATAATTACCATTAATTTAAATGAAGAAACATACGCGATAGAATTAACAAAACTTACTTGTCTTGTTCGTACTTTAAAAGAGCCTTCATTAGATAAATCATCACTCGTTTTCTTATACTCTTATCTCGTTACCGTCATTTATTAATAGACTTTCACGTTCGCGTTATGTTACTCTGTTTGAGAGACTTCAAAAACGACGATCGATCGTGATGGCTCGGTTATTTTAAGAAGATAAAAATTAATAGGGCAATTGAAAAAGACTCGTTTAAAATAGGTGAGCAGTGGTGGCGGTACCGTTGTAAGTTCCGCTGCCAGAACTGGAAATCTTCTTACGTCGAAAGCTTTACCCCCGTTTAAAAATTCTGAAAATCAAGGAAGCACTGTCAAATCAATTGGAACTTCTGGAAAAGATACGCAACCACCCATCACAGTCGAATGATCATAATTATCAAGAATTAAGAATATCGCGAAGGGGAAATTCGAACCGAAGACGTTTTACATATGTTCGCTCTTTGTTAATCTGACTATTACTAGTACGAGTATTATTTTTTTGATAAAAATATATATATATTTTTTATAAATAAACAAATCCATACGAGCTTTCAATTGTGTCTAATGTGGACGGTAGCAAAAAGAAAAAAGAAAGAAAATAGAAAAAGTGGTGATCGTTTCAATATATCATTGATATTGAAAGATCGAAGATCGCATGTGATCTATTCATTTAGAAATTTCTCATTCGAACATCTACCACAACTAAAGTTGACCTAAAGAATATCCTGGAATAAAGACAAGTACAATCACAATCGTGATTTTTGTTCGTTAATAATTAATCAATTAAGTTTATTGTACAACTGTAGTCTACTAACATACAAAACTATACTTTCTGGTTACATATACATATAACGTAATGTCGTATATAGAGAATGTATAACGGTATAAGTAAATATATTTTAATATATATACATACATACATATATATATATATATATATATATATATATATATATATGTGTATACATTTTTTTTCTAATGTAAGTTACACACACGTGTAAGATAAAGTTAAACGCACGTATGCAACCTACATTAGAAGGATAACAAATAATTTACAAGATTTTATGTCTCGCAAGGTACAAATCAATCTCGCTCGGTATCATAATAATAGCACCGTCCCTAAATTGGGAAACATATCGTGCCGTGAGAGATCGAGAGGACCGACGAGCGTTAATTCATGATTATTTATTAATCAAGATTATTATTATTATTCCGTACTATTCATGCACGGACGTTTCTCGTATAAAGGTACATGTAATATATTAGATACATTAATTTTGTGTGTGTTATCATGAAAAAAAAAAAAATATATATATATATATATATATATATATATAAAATCGTGAACGATAGTATCATCATCAAAATTCTGATCTAAAAATTACAAATCAGATCATATTGAATTTTTGAATTTCGTCGAAGAAATTTGATTTTCCAAAGCATTTTCAATATCATCCAATACCCGTTTAGTTGGACTGTATCTCTTTTCTTGCATGAAAGAAAAGTGTCAAAAAGATTGTTATATTTTATCGAGTAAGTAGTAGGCAGGCTTATTTCGTTTTTTTTTTTTTTTACTTTTAATCGTCCGTACAGGTTGATAGGAGAAAAAGAAAAAAAAAAATAAAATAGTTCGTTTTCGAATAACGTTAGTACATTATATGATATATCATGATGTGTAACTTACATTGAGAATAATGCTAATCTCTTGAACGATCGCATTTTTACATAATTATTCTCTTGACGTTCAAGGACGATAAAAGATAAAACGTATAGTACGTATGTGTATATATATATATATATATATATATATATATATATATATATATAAACGATCGTTGCGTTCTATCCATGAAGGCATTCCATGATTTGGACGATTCCATTCGTATTTCTATGTACATATCTAAAGCATATTAAACATATGAAACCTACTTGCAAGGTTATCCATATTTTTGTTTTTTGTTTTTTTGTTATCTTTTTTTTTAATTTTTTCTTTTTTATAACTTTTCGTTCGTTAAAAGGATACTTCGAAGATCACCGATCGTCAGAGATTTCTCATAGCCAGCCGCCTGTCAATTTGTGGAACATTTCCTCGTTCAATGTTTGATTCGCTTCTTTTGAACGCATCGACAAGAATATGTAACCGCCAATGAACTCATGTACGACTTTACAATCAGCTGATTGACATTCGAAAATGATGTTCTCTTCTTCAAATTGTACCATCATGTGTTTTACCTCCCAATTTACGTTCCAAGCCTGGAGAAAGTGAAATTGTCGAGTAGATAAATAAATAGATTAGATAGATAGATAGATAGATAGATAGTCTATTCAAATCGTTCGTTTGTTGAAATCTTTAAATAAGCTCTCAAAAACAATTTGGATGTAACAAGGAAACTTCAAGGACGATGACAAAGACGACTCACCTTCATTGTATTATACCTCCACGTTTTCAAATGATCTCCACTGTGAAGTTCCATTCGCATTAGTCTGTTATTGGCAATACCTAATAGCTCGTCTTTACTTTTACCAGTGAATCTAACTACGAAAAGAGATATGCCATATTCCGGAAGTGATTGCCAAGCCTTGATGTAATTTAGTTTGGCCTCGACAAGAGGCAAATCCTTTACGTTCGCGTGAGCTTCTAAGATCCTTTGAACCAGCTTTATGGAAATTGGAAAATCATGATTAAATGGACACATTCATTCGTTCGTTCGTTCGTTTGATCGATCGATCGAGTATTAAACTTCAATATTATCATCAAAGAATTGTATACCTTTCCTTTAAACCTCTTTACGAATCTCGGTGCAACGTAATCATCCGGTGTGATGTCCAACGAGTTTGGACTTATCGCTGGTGCTGGAGCAGGTCTCTGAAGTTGCAGGAAAGCTGTAATGCTGTTGACCTCGCTTTCGTAAGATGCATCTGCGAGTGTACGACCTTTCGCTGCCAATCTACAGGCAGCCATCCACTTTGCATATTGCTGTTCCTAAATAATGAACATTAGAAATAAAATTGCTGTAGTAACTTGTCTCTTTTCAAATGTGTTGAGACGAGCTCTGTCTTCGTATTTGATTTCTTTCATAGTTTTATGCAATATTTAAAAGGTTATACATATTCGTGTAAACAAACAAAATAAAGATCGATGTTTCAACAAATTTATAGAAATGATTTAATTGCTTTTGAAAAGAATTTTTTATCGGAAATAAACATTCTTATCTTTTTACTCTAATAACAACTAAAAATAAATTAGACGATTCTGATCGTACGAATTTGTTTGCTTATGTCACATTGATATCACTGAAAGTAACTTACGGTATCGCATCTAACCCACATTTCGGTCATGCCTTCGGCACTGGGTACCTCCAATCTTATCCCGTAGCGACCCTGAGAGAGATGAACATCGGGCGTGACCTCGCAGCCACGTAAATTGATGACATATGCTGGTGATTCCGAACCGTTGGTTTCTTCTCTGGTTTTATACAATCTCAGTTGTAAATCCCTGCACGTGAACCAGTATCTTTTGAATGCCTTCAAGGTGAAACGCTTTGGCTTGAAGAAACGCAGGTAGTCGCAAAGCTCTGGCACCTGCGTGATGTCACTTGGACCGTTGTTAATATTGGTACCCTCGAGAGTAACCTGAAGATCCGTCAGAGCTGCATCTATGTCGTCCTCAACGGGAGACGAGGCACCGTTGCTGTCGTAACTTGATTGTGGCATGGTAGCCTGAAGATTTACTTGCACCTACGAGAATCATTTGTTTTTTTATTTAATACCATTTTATGTATTTTCTTTCTTTGATCTATTTTTTTTGTATAACTGAGAATGATTAATTATTGTCCAAATTTTTTTATTTTTCTAACTATTTTTATGTCCTGTTTTGATTTTTTTTTAATTTATTGTCTTTTCTGATCTTATATATACTATTTAGATTATTGTTTCATAATAACAAATTATATATACCATTTTATTATTCTTCAAGCTCTGTTATACATAATTGATTGAAGTGTAATCATATTTGAAGGAAATTGCGTAATAAATCTCGCGAGAAAAAAGAAAAAGTAAATATTGTAAGTAAAAGGTCCGTGCAAATCACGTTCGTTTAGTCGAGAGGATAGATAAGTCTCTTTGTGTAAACAAGCGTCGTAATGATCAGATTCGATCTAGCAGCACTGCTGACGGATGTTTAGATTGTGAAAATAAGCGAGCGTCTCTAAACTTGTTCAATATGAATACCGATCTCTTAAAAAAAAAAAAAAAAAAAAAAAAAAAAAAAAAAAAAAAAAAAAAAAAAAAAAAAAAAAAAAAAAAAAAAGGTATGTAAAAAGTTAAAAATGAAAAAATTCTTTTCGATAAATTTGATCTAGACAAATTTTGAATGAGTCGTGAGAATATTTCGGAGAAGAAATATTTCAAGGTTCACCGAAGGTTAGCTTCGAGGAACCAATTTCTCGATCGTGGTGAGACCATCAGCAACATGGTACAGCTGAAAAAGCATAAGAAAAAAAAAAGAGAAAGGCGGACCGAAAAAAAAAGAAAAAAAGAAGGAAGAGTGGATATATAGGTATACAGAGGATTCTCCAAAGTACCTGAAGAGCAGCGAACATGAGCATTTCTTCCTCGGTACAGTCAATCTCTTCGGCTAGAAGTTGCCATTTGGCTTGCTCGTAAATCATGTTGATTCTGACAGCATCGGTTTTCGGGTTTAGGTCGTAGAACGAATAGAACTTAAATTTGAGCCTCAGAGTGTCGTATTCACGTATACCCTGTTCCATGATCGAGAGAGATGAATCGAGCCAAGCTACGTTCATTCTTGCCCGTTCAACGAGACTCTTCGGCCTGATCAACTTCGAGCGTACTTCCGGTGAAATCGAGGCCGGACTTTGAGCGAGGGATTCGGATAGACCTCCGTTCAACGCTTCCAAACTCATCGTACTGTTGTTTGCATTGAAGGATCCGGTGCTGCCGAAACCCGACGAATTGTTATTTCTTTTCCATGTACTGGTATGCTGAATCTGCAAATATAACGTCATTTTATTTGAGATACTAAAATTAAACATTTAACTATCGTTCGTGTTAGTACGAATTGTTTTTAATTCTATATCCGATTGAACACGAGTCTAACGAACGTGACCACGATAGTTAATACAATAAAAAATGACTGTCCTTTTGTTTCTTTTTTTTTCTTTTTGTATTATTTCTTTTTCTTTCATCAACAAAGAAAGATAGAGACCGGCTTTGATAAGGTCAGCATCGCGTTATTTAAAGCCATTCGCATAGTTTCGTTCTAAGTACGGTAACGTCTCTGCCACATAACAATACTCACACGAACAACGTATCGCGAATCTTATCGCTCGAGTTTTATAAAACTCTGATAATACTTGATTCTCTCCGCCTCTGCAATATACTGACCGATACCGGCGAACTGATGGGTGTGCTGTGATTTCTATTGCTGGGTGTGACCGGGGCACACATGAAGGGACTACTTTGGTCGAGACTGCCTGTCGATCCTCTGGGACTTTGACTCGCTGGTATAAAGGTATTCGTATCAGCTGGTACGTTCCAATGACCGTTCTTTTGATTTTCAATTTTCTTCTTCGATGGCAAATCTTTTAAATTGCATTTCAAATGAGAAGGTTCGAGTGGTTTACAAAA